>VXAD01009339.1:92863-212572 GCA_013399195.1 Dicrurus megarhynchus
CCCCCCCCATTCACACCACGTGACGCGGCCCCATTGAGAAAACGCCGGCCCGCCGGCGCGGCCCCGATATAAGGGCGGGAGCGGCCGAGCGCGGCCAGGATACCGGGACAGTCGGGGCCAGCGGCACCTCCGCGTACACAGCCCTGCCCTCCTTCCCTCCGCTGCCCAGCCATGGTGAACCTGCGGGTGTGCGCGCTGGAGTGCGAGGCGCTGCGGGGGCTGCTGCAGGAGCGCGGCGCGCAGTGCCTCGTCCTCGACTGCCGCTCCTTCTTCTCCTTCAACGCCGCGCACATCCGCGGCTCCTGCAACGTCCGCCTGAGCACCATCGTGCGGCGCCGCGCCAAGGGCGCGCTGGCGCTGGAGCACGTCGTGCCCAACGAGGAGCTCCGCGCCCGCCTGCGCCAGGGGCTCTTCCACACCGTGGTGCTGCTGGACGAGCGCAGCGCCGACCTGGAAGTGCCCAAGCGCGACAGCACCATACTGCTGGCGCTCGGCACCCTCTGCAGGGAGGCCCGCGGCGCCCGCATCTGCTTTCTCAAGGGTGAGTGGCCCCGCGGGCGCCGGAGGGGACGGGGGGACCGGGCCGGGCCGCCCCGCTCGCCCCCCGGCCGCGCGGCGCTCACCCGGCGCGCCTCTCTCCGCTCTGCCCCCGCAGGAGGTTACGAAGCCTTCGCGTCCGCCTGCTCCGAGCTCTGCACCAAGCCGGCCGCCCCCGCCGGGCTCAGCCTGCCCCTGAGCGCCAGCCCCGCGCCCGGCAGCGCCGATTCGGGCTGCAGCTCCTGCGGGACCCCGCTCTACGACCAGGTGAGCGCCGGGGGGAGCGGGCGGAGCCGCCGCGGGGAGCGGAGCGGGCGCTGCCGCGGAGCACCGGGCGGGGGTGACCGCCGCTGTTCCTCTCTGTTGCAGGGCGGGCCCGTGGAAATCCTGCCGTTCCTGTACTTGGGAAGCGCCTATCACGCCTCCCGCAAGGACATGCTGGACGCTTTGGGGATCACGGCGTTGATCAATGTCTCGGCCAACTGCCCCAACCACTTCGAAGGGCACTACCAGTATAAAAGTATCCCCGTGGAGGACAACCACAAGGCAGATATCAGCTCCTGGTTCAACGAGGCGATCGATTTCATCGGTAAATGAGCTCTCTTTTACAGTCCGTTCTTTTTCTGGGTTAATGTCCCCTGGGAAGTGATTTTTGGCATAGTTTTCCCCCTGTAAAACCTACACTTGGGATTGGGGAATAACATTCCACTGGGAAGATACACTCGGGGAACATTTCCAATAATTTAATTCTACTCACAGGCATAATCGTAGCTTCGTAAAGCTGTTTGAAATCTTGTTTCAAGAGGCACTGGTCTTGCAGAAAAGAGTGAATTTAAGCGGATCAGTATTAAAGTAATCTTGCAAAACTGCTACAGTGACCTGGAGGAGCTATTAGTGTAATTGGAATTGGAGCTCAGAGTGAAAATAGCTGCTTTCCTCAGGACAAAGACTCCCTTTGTCTCAAAAGCTCCGGGTGCACCTATTAGGCTAAGGAAGGGATGGATTAAAGAAATGTAAACAGCAGCCTGTGCCTTTTCCCACCTCTGGAAGCAGTGGGACTTGTTTGCTAACTGTGTGCTTTGGTTCTTTCAGACTCTGTGAAGAACGATGGAGGAAGGGTCTTTGTGCACTGCCAGGCTGGCATTTCCCGCTCAGCAACCATCTGCCTCGCTTATCTCATGAGGACCAACAGAGTCAAACTGGACGAAGCCTTCGAGTTTGTCAAGCAGAGGAGAAGCATCATCTCCCCGAATTTCAGCTTCATGGGGCAGCTGCTTCAGTTTGAGTCGCAGGTCCTGGCCCCCAACTGCTCAGCAGAAGCCGGGAGCCCTGCGATGTCTGTGTTGGACAGAGGGGCATCGACCACCACGGTCTTCAACTTCCCCGTCTCCATCCCAGTTCACACCACGTCCAGTGCTTTAAACTACCTTCAGAGCCCCATCACTACTTCCCCCAGCTGCTGAAAAAGCAGGTGAAAAACGTGGCCAGGACTCAGACTTGCTGTCTCAGAAGTGCAATAACCACAGGGACAGTGTCACTTGTGTTTTGTGGGCAGTCACTCGCGGGTCCCAGAACGGTGTCGTAAATGGAGAGGAGCTCGCCCAGTGCCAGAGAAACCGGGTGTTTCTGACTGCTCAAGCAAATAGCTGGATGTCTACACAGAGATCAAAGGACACTGGCTCTTCCTGAGCTGTCCCTCCTTGTCTTCTGTCTGTCCTAAGCCTGCTCCATGTTTAGTAGCATGCTCACCAGTATTCCCATTCCTGGACACTTTGAGCAACACTGATGCTGTCCCCTTTTATATGACAGTCCTATTTATTTATTTTTACATTAGTGCATTGTTGTCGGGTTTTTTGTTCTTGGTTTTTTGGTGGTTTTTTTTTTTTTGCCTTCACAAACGTAAAGTTTCATTTCTAGAGAAACCAAATACCTCAGTATTTTTTGGTACTATAATCCTGTGTGTGTGTATATCTGTCAGCTCTTCTTGTTTCCCAAGCACTGACATGAAAGCACCAGGCGAGTGCTTTTTTTGAGTTGCCAAGGGTTGTATGTTTGCTGATTTATTTATAATGTGAAATAATATATTTCTTCTTATGAAGACATAGTTTTGTTACATGATTATAACTTTTTTTATACAAACGGAATAAATTATGATATTTCTATTGATCTGGATTATATTTTCATTTAAAATACTGCCTTTCACTCTCCCAAAACTCATGTGGAAGCTCCAGGGGGAAGAGCAGTAATTTTCAACTCTGCTGGCCTCGGGTCTTGACTGAGAAAAAAGGGTTTAAACAATATAATTGACTAGAAACTACTGCAGGTTCTTAACCTGTGCTTCTCTTTGTCCCCATGTAATTGTGTGCAGTGGCAGCGAGCCAAGGCTGGTTTCTCAGCTGGGAGTGGATTTGGCTGCCCTGATGGCTCTAACAGTTTGAACCAGCTGAGACTTGGGCACTGGGCTACGGTGAATTTAAAATAGTCCTTCTCCTAAGAAGGAGGAATAAGCTTCCTTATTCCTTGTTTACTTTTAATGCTTGAAAGGTTAAGTCTAAAAATTAACCTGTTAGTAACAGATCTCCAAGGCTTGGCACAAACTCACAAAGTGTTTTTTCTTTTTCTGTCCCACCTCCTTAAATCCTTTTTGCAACTCAGACTGCCTCTGATGCTTGGAGTGAGGTGTTTGGCTGGCTGGGCTATCTCTGTAAACAAATCAGGGCATGGCAAGGGATCAGGTAACTGGCAAGTCACCGATCTTCTTACCCAGGCCCAAATAAATTCTTTCCTGCTGGAGATTATCACTAGAGTGACTTGGATCTGGTGTTTCTGTTGAGGCAATGAGGAGAGTTGATGGAGCACAGCCAAAGCTGGGCAGGAGCTGGAGGGTGATGGGCAGCAAAGGATGCAGGGTTAACGCTGGGTCCTGGGACAGAACTGCACCTCTCATGGGCTCTGTGGGGCAGGACAGCATCCCTGCTGTGACAACCCCTTACCAGGGAAGCTGATGGGTGTGGGATGCAGCTGGAAGCTTGATTTCCTAGGCAGGGTAATGCTGGTACCAGGGACAGGGATGCTGGGGGAGCAGGAGCACTCTGGGTTTCCCATATTCACTCCAGAAGGGAGCCACCAGTCCTTGCATATCTGATACTCAGAGTCAGATCCAACCTTTGCCTCATCAAAAGTGGTTTTGCTCAGGCACACACAGCAGGTTATGACTGTAAAATCAAGGAATTTAAGCAGCTGTGATCTCAGGTTTGTAGATGAAGGTTTTTGTGGGCATAGAAGTGCCGTGCTCTTGTCACGTAGCAAGATGAGCAAAGCGCCACCAACTGCTGCTGCAATCCTGCAAGTTAGCTGGGGTATTAATGGTGCTAAAATCCAGGACTCTTCTCCTGGGAGAAGGTGCCCTTGAAGGACAGGATGATGCACTGCTGCCTCTGAAGTTCTTCCACGTGAGCTGCCCCTCTGAAGCAGCTCTGTCGTCAGCACCTCGCGTCAGCCGTCACCGACTTTCAACCTGACACCGAGGGATAAAAAAAAATGGAGCAGCTAAAAGGAGGAGAGATCCCTGGGTGCTGAGAAGTGAAGTTAGAAACTCTTATTTTCCTCAAGTGTACCTGAACCTCAAAGTGGATATCTTCCCCCAAACCTGTCCCGTGCTGCAAATCCTGCAAAACCCCTTTGTCCATGGAAAATCCCTCGGCACGTCAAACCTGCCATTGCTGTCCTGATTAAGCATGCAAGACTGTCTCTGAATACGTGAGCCTTTTTACACCTGCAGTAAAGGGTGGGACAAACTTTCACCTTCAAAGCAAAGCAGAGTTTGTTCAGTGGAAAAATACAACCTTGGCAGCCCTGGCCATGCCACTGATAAAAAAAATCCTGCCTGTTAATCGCAATTCAAACAGAAATCCGCTCCCTGTCAGCCGCTGCAGCTTGTTTATGTGTTTCTTGGAACAATAAAACTCATTACCTGGCAGCAGATCAGCTTTTATAACCTAAGCAGGCACCTGACAGAGGGGTGCAAAAGAGAGCTGCTTCAGCACAAAGCCTGCTGCGAACAGCCAGCCAGGGCAGCGGGGCTGCGGTCCCTGCGAGCCACCGACCTGCGCTTCCAGCCCTGACATCCGATGCCCTTTTCCAGGTCTTTATCGGGATCCTTCTGCTGTTCCCTGTAATCCGACTCTGACGCTGCCCAGTCTCAGACTCCTGCGAACTTCTCGTGGATGGGATCGCACCCAGATCCCAAACGGCTCCTGGTGTAAAGGGGAGGAAAAGGGCAAAAGAGAGATCAGAGTGAGACTGCCAAATGTCGTCTCAAGGGGACAGTTTTGGGGAGATGGGTGGGATCAGCCGGGGGGTTTGCCGGGAGCAGTGGGGAAGGAGCAGGATGGCTGGCAAGGTGTGGGGCAGAGGAGGAGGATGCCTTGGTGGCACAGCTGGGCTGAACTTTGTGGAAGAATCTTTACTTCTCACCCCTTCTTTATGCTCCCAGCTCTGCTGCTTTGTTTGATTGGAATATCAAAGCACGCAGTTCACCCAGGTTTGGGGCTTTGAACTCCCATTTCTCTGGCTCCAACATGAGCTGGCTGTCCCCCCGTGCTGGCAGGACTCAGCTGAGACCACCCCCTGGTATCCAACCCCCAGAACCCCGGCACACAGCAGGCGTGTGCGGGGCTTTCAGTTTATATAAATCTGCAGCTCTCCCGTTGCATACATCCCCATGGAAACCACGAGGAGTTTCCCCTCGGTGAGGATGGCAGTAACATCACTTCCTGCTGCTGACAAACCAATTTGTCACAAAGTGATAAAAAGGCATGTTTTGTGTTTGCAGGAGCTGGCTCCGGGCTTTGTTCCTCCCAAGCCAGAAGCTGCTCACCCACCCCGAAGGCAAACAATGGCCATTGTTGTGCCGTGCAGAGCAGGGATGGGGACACCCAGACGAGCCCTTCGGGTCCCCAAAATGCCAGAGCACGGGCAGTGACACCCCAAAGAGAACACAAGTCATGGCAATGCTTAGCACAGCACCCCCGGACGTGTCCCCACAGCCCAGGGCTGTCCCTGGCCAGCCCCCACGGGGACACAGCACAGGAGCCCTGTGTAATCCCCCCCAGCAGCATGCAGTACTCAGGGGATACAGCCTACCCAGTTATCACATGACAAACAGACCCAGAGCTCCAGATTAGACGTGTCTTGGGTAATCCCCTTGTCTCAAAGCTTTTGCCTTTTGTAATCAGCACTGGAGAGGTGCAGGGTGTACTCAGGCTTAGGGACTGTCCTGGATTAGTCACCCCAGGATCAGACTCGCAGGGCCACAAGGATGTGTGATGCCATTGCATTGAAAAAAAAGAACATTACATCCAGATCACACACAGGCAAATCTCGTTGGCCCGGTTACCACCTGGGTTTTTTCCTCTGCCTGGCTCCAGGGTGGCAGAAAGGGCACTGAGGGTCGTTTGGAGCTGGTGTTTAAGTGCAGCCCATTCCACAGCTCCACGGGGTCACAGTGGGATGGGGAAGGAGAAAAGGTTGTGGTGTGTGACTGTCAGTGTGGTGAGCAATCACCACACCTCAAACCCCATCTAAACCTCTTTCTTGTCCTTCTGCTGGTCCAGCAGCAATGTCTGTGACAGACACAGTGCAGCCAGGGAGACACTGCCCAGGGCTTTGCCTTCCCCAAATCTGCTGCCATCCAAGGCTGGAGGGAGCTTGGGAACACAGCTAAAACACGGGCTCAAACCCACTCCTGCTGAAAGAACAAATCAGCTCTGAGGCTTGTGCTGTGGGTGGGTTCCCACTACACTCTGTTCACTCCAGGGCAGAGCCAGAGGCCACAGCTGATGGGGGTTGGCAATCCAGGACTGATTGAGCCCTGCTGGCACCCATCAGGGGTGTGAGAGGTTAAATGTGACCAAGGCATTAAAGGAGAGACTGGGGACAAGCAGAATTTTCTGGCATTGCTGTGGGGACTTTGGCCTGAACCCTGAGCACAACTTCCGAGGGATGAACCCAGGTACCTGAGGGCAAGCAGCTGAGTTGCTCTGCTGCTGGGCTGGGTGAAGGATTCCTGGTTTTGAGAGCTGTTTCCCATTTTGGAAGTGCAGTTGCACAAACCTGTGCCTGTCTGGAGAGCAGTGCCAAGGTTCTACCTGGACCTGACACTGTTAGTCTGGCACAGAGCGAGCTGGCTCTGTTATTGTAAGAAAAATGGCCAAAACCAGGGCAGAAAGATTTGGTTTTTGTCCTTGCATGGTGTGGGCAGCCTGTCCTCCAGGTGTGGGTTTGGTTTTTTTCCCTCACCGTGGGAGTTTTCATTCCCAGGGTTTGGTAAGCTGCCCTGTGGGGCTGCTCTCCCCCCTGGCAGTGCCAGGCTGGGTGTGCTGAGCCACAAGCGAGGGGCTGAAGGGTGGCTGAGGGAGGCTGAGGGCCCGGGGAGGTTGGGCTGGGGGTTTCCTGAGCGGGGTTCTCAAGCTGGAGCATTTGCATGCGTTTCCTGATGACTCGCTCTGGGCTTCCCCTCGCAGCCCTGGCACGCAGGGGAGGGGGTGAGATCAGACACCGTGGGCAGCTTCCAGCTCCCCTCCTGGCACAGGGGAGCCGTGGGTGAGCTCCAGGTGGGTGCTCAGCAGTGATGTGCTGCCGGTTTGGGGCTTGGAGGCGTTCTGAGAGCCAGCAGAGAAGATGCTCGCGGATGTTCTCAGTGTATGGGAAGGGGATGAAGCGCAGTGGGCACCAGGAACCCCGTTAGATCTCACCCAGGGTTTGGTTGGTGCTCAGACTGGGTGAGTCAGGGCTGTAGGAACAGGAATTTCGTCAGCCAGTTCATTCCAGTCCCCTCATTGTCTACACCACGTCGGGGCTATCACGAGGGCCACAGAAAATGCTTCGTTTCTCATCAAAAGGTTCTGTATGACACCAGTCCCTCTCATATCAATACATTTTCGTCCCTAAACTATAGGTTTAAAAATAAACTCCCAGAGGACTCAGATATGACATAGTTACCTTCTAACTCAGTAAGCAGTTGGCTGCAAACTAACAGGTTCTTACTACTCGATGTATTTCTTTGAATTACAGTCAAAAGAGCCAAATGTGACTCCCACCTGTACTAAAATAATAAACTACAGTGTCATTTTTAGACTTCTAATTTCTGATGTAATTTAATTTTATTTGAAAGGAGGTTTTTTTGTTCTCCAGCAGTTGTGGTAGAGATGGCTAATGATGGCTTTTTTCAGGTCTTTTACACACTGGGAAGAAGTGTTTTATTTTCAGTATATTCTCGAAATTCTTGTCCAAATATGATCTATGGTAGAATTTTCACACATCAGTATCTTGTTCTTCTTTCAGACCTTGTTAAGGTTTTGTTAATTGGCAGCTGGGTCATAGCACCATGTGGTTTTAATGGCAGGTTTTTCTAATTTAGGGAGGATATAAACTGCAGATGTGCATTAACTCTAACAGTCTTTCCTGATGCTCTGTGATACTTGCAGACCAACTGGTAACTTCTGTCCTTTCCTGTCTTCTGCAACGAAATCTTGATGATTGCAGAGATGTGTTTAAGGGATTTTTGGGTGATAAATAACTTTAAAATTACACCAATTGTTTGCAGTCCCAAAGACATGTCCAGTCTTCTCTCTGTGAGCAGGACAGGACCCAGGGAAGGGCTGGAGCTGTGCCAGGGAGGTTTAGGTTGGATCTCAGGAAAGGTTCTTCCCCCAGAGGGTGCTGGGCACTGCCCAGGCTCCCCAGGGAATGGGCACGGCCCCGAGGCTGCCAGAGCTCCAGGAGCGTTTGGGCAGCGCTGCCAGGGATGCCCAGGGTGGGGGTGTTGGGGGGGTCTGTGCAGGGCAGGGGCTGGATCAGTGATCCTGTGGGTCCCTTCTAACTCAGGATATTCAGTGATTATAAGAATCCATCCTCCATATAAAATACAGGATGGAAAGAGGTGAACTTTGCTGCTTTTCAGAGGTTTGAGGTGCCCAGTGCTCGTTCCCATTAGCCAGGGACGCTGCTGATACAAACAAGTGCCATAAACTCCGTGGCTGGCGGGTCTTTCTATTTTAATCACGTAAGTGCTGGTTTCAATGTGACATTACAGGATGTTTTCTTGGGCTTT
The DNA here is from genome assembly GCA_013399195.1 of Dicrurus megarhynchus. NCBI lineage: Eukaryota > Metazoa > Chordata > Aves > Passeriformes > Dicruridae > Dicrurus > Dicrurus megarhynchus. The sequence continues at coordinate 101,514 of VXAD01009339.1, forward strand.
GTTGTTAAAACAAAGCCCTGAGTCCTGCACGTGTCTGCGATAGCATCAGCTGTGAACTCTGTCTGGGCACATGTGGCATTTCCCCTGTGGCACTGGGCTTTGCTGGGAGAGCAAAGCTCCTGCCTGATGGTCTGGGTGCCAGCCTGGAGGGGGAATTTAGCTCAGTTATACAGAAGGAATTGTTGCCTGGGAGGGTGGGGAGGCCCTGGCACAGGGTGCCCAGAGAAGCTGTGGCTGCCCCGGGATCCCTGGCAGTGTTCAGGGCCAGGCTGAGTGGAGCTCTGAGCAAGCTGGGATAGTGGGAGGTGTCCCTGCCCATGGCAGGGGGTGGAATGAGATGATTTTTAAGGCCCCTTCCAACCCAGGCCATTCCATGGCAGGTGAAGCTTGTGTAACCATGTCTGTGTGGTGGCCACTTCTCCCACTCGCAGGTCTGGGTGGGTCACACCTGGCACCTCAGGGCAGGAGATGACCTTTGGAAACACCTTTAGGTGACCTTTGGAAACACCTTTAGGTGACCTTTGGAAACACCTTTAGTCCTCACTGCTGGCTGAGAATGAGGAACCCGACATCTCAGGGCTTCCCGAGGCGCACAAATGCGGCTGCAGCAGCCGCTGAGATTAGCACAGGGACAGTCGGGCTGGTCAGAATTGAAGCTCTGCTGGCTGCTGTGGCCTGGCTGGAGCCTCTGTAGCGTCACCAGGACGCTTTGAGCAGAAGGATTTCTGGCTGCCCTGCGAGGAGCCAGCTGAACAGCGGGATCGAACAATCCTTCCCACCCTTTCCTACTGACGGGGAGGAACAGAAGGGAACAAAGCTGTTCGCAAGGAGAAAACAAAAAAACAACAACAACAAAAAAAATCCTTTCGGTCTTTCTTTCGCTCTTCCGACTCCATTAGGAGATTTTCCTGCCTCAGGGAGCCAGCAGCACTGAGCAGCCCGCAAATTTCAGCACCTTTCCTTGTGTCCGTCGATCCTTCAAACGCCTGTCTGCAGGCGCCAGCGAGGATGGGTGTTTATAACTCCTTTTGTTCCTCTGTTTACAGCTTCCCTTCCAGGCTTTCGGGGATGGCTGACGTCAGGATGCTCCGTTTGGGCTCCTCTGTACTTTTATCTGGTGTTAGTGCCTTCCACGAGCCGCAGGAATGCGGAGCGCGGGGAGCGGGGTCCCGGCGGGGGCAGGAGGGGGCCGGCAGCGCTCGGCCGGGCGCAGCGCCGTGCTGCCCACCCTGCTTCCCCTGCCGGGCACCCATTGGCTCCCCGGGCAGCACCATGGTCATTTATGGCCTTGCGAGGGGAGGACCTGCCCACTGGCACCCTGTCTGTCTGTCCTGGCAGCTGGCACAGCCCTGCCTGGCACCGCCAGCTGCTATTTTTAAGGCGCCCGGGCTGCGTCCCAAGTATAGCGCGCTCTATTTCTGGTGCAAAACGATCTTCCTGGGTGGGGGGTGCGGTGATTTTTTTTTTTTTTTTTTTTTTTTTTTTTTTTTTTTGGTTTGTTTGTTTTTTGTTTGAAACTCGTGGATTTGGAGGCAGGGAGAGAGAGAGAAAACAGCTGGGCACAACTGGAAGAGAGGCACGAGAAGAAGCAGGGAGAGCTGGTGGCTGTGAATGTCTCGTCCAGAGGGAGAGCTCTGTTCTCCGCTGCTCCTTGCCAATGGTTTGCTCATGGATCAGGAATCAGCAAGGCCTGGGTTTGGTTTACAGCTGGGGGTTGTTGAGGACGCTGGAGGGCTTTGCATTTGTTTGAAATAGGCTGCTGGGGAAGTTTGAGATTCCAAAACATTTAACGAGGCTGCGAGGGATGAAGAGGGATGCTAAATGCAGAGCCGTGAACTCGCTGGTTGCTTTTGCCAATTTTGGACCCGTTTTCACTCCAGATCAACCAGATCTCAGGAGGAGCAGAATGCCACTTGTCCACCAGGGCTTAAAGAAATTCCTGAAAAGAATGAATCAAAAGGAGTTGTTGGTTTGCTGCGTGCCTTGTAGTGATACCCAGAGGCCCTGAACAGCACCGCAGGCTGCATTAGAGAGGGGATGTCACATTCCTGGGGTAGCAAAGGAGCTCTGCTACTGCCTCCAGGTGCTGGAGCAGGCCCTGCCAGGCTGTTCACTGCAGGAACCTCTTCCCCAGGCAGACAGGGATGTGCAGGGCCGTGGATTGGACTCCTTGTGGCTGTGGGTTCTGCAATGCAGCATCTGAGAGGTCTGAAGTGTTTCCTCTTCTGACACACAGGCGGGCTGCTGATGACACAAAGGCTTCTGAGAAGATAGAAAAGGATGTAAAAGCATTTTCTTTAAGGCTTTAAGAAGAATTTGCCGTTCTTAACTTTTTCAGTGCTTTCTAAGGACCCACGCTGCAATGACGAATGGCACAAAAAGTGTGACATTAATCATGGTGCTAATCTGAGTCCTGTTTCTGAAACCTGCTGCTCTTTTACCTCCACTCACCTGTGCACCAGGAAGGGCTTTTCCTCAGCCAGAAATTCAAAGTGGAAATAATTGGTATTTCCAAAGCTGACAGCTTTTTCTTTGTGATGTTCTTTTTGAGGAATATTTAGTGGTTTTGAGACTGGATGAAATGTTTCTTTCTGTCTTGTGTTCTCACCTAGAGCCAGGCACTCATGTCCAGCTGGGTCTCTGTTTCTAAGGGCTGTTTTCTGGGAGGTTTCCATTCCCAACAAGCCGGTCCATGCTGAGCTGTGCTGTGCTGCAGATGGATCTCTCCTCTCTTACAACACTCTGGGACATTTCTCTTCCATGGGCAGGTGCTGCACGTGGTGCCACCACAGCACTTCCAGCTTTGGAGACTTTGTTCCTTCTGGAAGGGGGAGGCACAGAAATGCAGAGGGGAGGAGCAGTGGGTGCAGGTGAGGCTGCAGAGCCGGGTGCTGGATGTCGGTGGGTAAAGGATCCAGGCACTGCAGAGCCCAAATCTGTCACGGTGCTTGCCCAGGCCACTCACCAGCTCTGGCTGGCTTCTGGCTGCGTTTCCCCCTTCCCCTGAACCAGCCGGTTTCCATTCAGGAACACAGTTTAACCCTTGGAGAAGAGGTGCTAATTCCCCATTGTTCTGCCCTTCCCACCATGACATAAGTGGAGATAAAATATCACAGCGTCAGAAGTGGCACCAGTTGCTCTTCTGGGCTGTTCCTCTTTCAACCTGGCTTTCGACCAAATCACCAGTCCTGGAGATCTCAATTTCCCCACCCTCCTCCTCCTCCCCTCCAGTAATGGGTCTCTGAAAGGCAGCTAAAGAGATGAGAAATGGCTTTGCACTCCGTGCTCTGGGGACAAGGTGAGCGTCGGGCACAGGCAGGATCCCATCTCGGAGATCTATTCCAGCCTCAGTGATTCTGGGATCACTGCCTGCCCAGGAGCTCGTTGCTGGCTCGTTCCTCCCCCTGCCCGTGGCTGGTGTGTGTGGGACCCCTCAGCCTCCTCCTGCTGACCACAGAGTGGCCGTGTCAGACCAGCGCCCACCCAGCCCCTCCGCAGGGATGCAGCGGGCGGGAGAGGAACCAGCCGGGTGTGCTGGACTCCTCCTCTCACATGAGGCTGGAGGAGATGCTCACCAACAGCCAGGGCCACCCTTGGAGGCGTTGGCTGTGCTGGGAACCCCCTACGTGACCCACGGGGGCTTTACAAGACCTTTGGCCACATCTCTGGGGGCAGCAGGAGTGCTCTTGGCCTCTCTTCAGCGCCGGGGAGCGGCTGGATGCGTGGATCTGTGCATTTCCCTTCTTCCCCTTGTTTCCCCCAGGAGAAGGGGCTGTGTTCAGGGATCACAGGATGCCTGCTGGAGGAGCTGTGTGAGCCTCGCTGCTCCGTGCAGTGACGTGGGTGCTGCAGGAAGGAACAGCGAGTTCCTGAGGGGACATTCCTGCCATAGCTCTGCGGGGCCCTGTCCCCTCCCGCTCCCCCTTCTCCAGAGGCTGTTGTTGGAAGCTGCTTCCATGGCACCTTTCCAGGCCCCTATTCCTTTTCACACGCCAGGGGTGGAAGCAAACCCCCCCTCCCTGCCCCGGAGCCTCCATCCAGAGCCTTCTCCCAGCGGCTGTACTTTTCCAGAAGGTGCAGGACGGAGCCCCACGGCTTCCTTGAGGGCTCCTGGGAGGCAGGAGGGATGCACAGGCTGGTGCTTGAACACAGGTTCCCCACAAAGCAAAAGCATCCATTTTTTTGTGTCTTCACCCCTCTTGCTGCTCCTTAATTGCTGATTAAGGTCTAATGAGTGTCTGGAGATTGGTTTAATAGAAATTACTTAAAAACTCTGTTGCTCACTCCATTTTGATTAGTTTGCCGCCTGCAAATATTCTCCTTTTTGCAGCATTTTTCATTTACTTTGCAAGAACACAGATGATTTTTTTTGGCCAGCAGGATTTCAGCAGCTGTAGGAAAGTCAGAGAGGGGAGAGCGTGCTCATCCCTGCCCCATCTGCCTCGTGGGGCCAGGTCTGGCTCTGCCAGCTCAGCGTTGGCACCAGGGTGATGAGGCTGATCTCTGGATCTGGGTATTTCTGTCCTAGATAGCCACAGCCCTGAGCTGTCTCAGGGATTTTTACCCACGCAACACACGCCGGGTCCCTCTGAAATGCAGTGCTTGAGGCTGAAACTGAAAGTTCGGAGAGAATTAGTCACGGCTGTACCCTGGTAACGCTGGCAAAAACCAGCCTCAAACACGGCAAAGGCGAGGGTTTTGCAATCCCAGCAGCAGCCCTGAGCCTCTCCTGACACACGGGGAGCTGCTGGGGGGAGCACCCCAGCCCCTTCCTCCTGCCCTGGGCATCCCACAGCGGTGGCACTGGGGTGATGAGGGTCTGGGGGCGCAGCCCAGCACCCTCCTCCGCACCAGTCCCAACCAGTCCGGGGGCTGGCATCGTGTGTCTGCCTTGTGGAACAGCAAATGCAGCCCTCAGCGCTTTGGGGGACAGGGTTTGGGTCCCCACAGGTGCTCAGATCCCTGGGAATGCTCTCCACCTGCAGTGCTGCCAGCAGCAGAGAATTCCAGAAACACTGAGGTTGGAAAAGAGCTCCAAGATCAGAGTCCAAGCTGTGCCCCATCCCCACCTCGTCCCCAGCCCAGAGCACTGAGTGCCACCTCCAGCCCTTCCTTGGGCACCTCCAGGGATGGGCACTCCAAACCTCCCTGGGCAGTTCCAAGGCCTGAGCACCCTTTCCATGGAGAAATTCCTGCTGCTGTCCACCCTGAGCCTCCCCTGGCCCAGCCTGAGGCCGTTCCCTCTCCTCCTGTCCCTGTTCCCTGGCAGCAGAGCCCGACCCCCACCTTCCTGCACCCACCTTCTCCCACCCTCAGCCTGGAGGCTCCAAAATTTCGCTTGGGAAGTTTTTGAGCTGCACTCCAGCTGTTTTGGTGTCACTGTTGACCACAGCCTCCCCTGAAAAGTTTGACTCTTTGAAATGCAGAGCTGCTGCTGCTTCATTCCCCCCTCCTGGGCACTCTGCAGGGCGCTGGGGGTGTCAGGAGGGGGCTGTGGGGCCGGTGGGTGGCCCCACGCTGTCCCTGCAGTGCTGTGGGGCCGGTTTGACTCGTTCCAGACCCGCAGGGTTCACGTCAGTGCTGGCAGCGGGAGCCGTGCTGTGCTTAACCACCACAAACATAGCAACGGCACAGCAGTGCTGGCACCCGCGCAGAGCGGGGGGGGAATAACACAAAATCAACACGAAACAAAACCAAATGGGTTTTTCAGGCTTGCCTGAGCTTCGCAGCACAGAAAAAGGCAAAGCTTCCAGGAAATGGATGAGGGCCTGTGAAGGGATGATTATGGATGCTCTGAAGGATCCCACCCCTTTCGTCAGGGAGTGTTTCAGGCAGCGCTGCTCTGGTCGGGGCAGTCAGGGAGCCTCCCTGGCCCTGCTGTCCCCTGGAACCGGCTGTGCAGGCAGGGCAGGAGCCTCGGTGCTGCCCGTCCTGCTCTGCCTCCTGCCCTGCCAGCACTGACCTGCTCGTGGCACTGGGGCACGGCTTGGAGCCTCTGGGCACAGATCTGTCCCTCCCAAGCCCTCACAGCACCAAGGGGAGGAGTAGGGGGCGAGTTACTGCCTCAGGGGAGGGTCACAGCCACAGAATGGTTTGGGGTGGAAGGGATCTTAAAGATCATCTCATTCCAACCCCCCTGCCATGGACAGGGACATCCTCACTAGACCAGGTGGCTCAGAGCTCCAGCCAACCTGGCCTTGAAGGGGTTTTTAAGTCCTGGAATCCACTTCAGAAGAAGGAGAAAAGTTGTAGGGAGCTCCAGGGAAATGTGAACCCACATCTGTGTCCCATCTGTCTCTGCAGTGGGCCCAGCTAGGTGTCTGTACCCGGGATCCTGATCCCATCCTGACCCGAGGGAGCTCAGCAGGGGACTCTGACTCTAAAAAAGACAAGTCCTTGTGTGAGCAGACACTGCCCTCCTCACCGCCAGCCCTTCCTGGGAAGGACATTGCCTTGCACCTCATGCCAGCCTCTGCCACCCCACAGGTATCAGTGCTCCTTCCAGAGCATGGAAACTGGGCTCAGAGCTGCAGGAGACACGCAGGCTTGGCACAGGGAAGCTGCTCATTCTCTGTACAACCTTCTGGGAGAAACCTGAACAGTGCTTTGGGTGGCAGAGAAAAATGGGAGATGGAGAGAGGGTGCAGACGGGTCAGGGAAGGCAGCCCTCCCTCTGGATCCTCCGCTCGGATCGTGTCCTGCCTCTGCTGTGGGTGGGAACAACGTGGCCAGGGAGGGAGGAAGGGAGGTGGAGGCAGCCCTGATGAGTCCACCTGACGGGTCCAGGACTGCCCATGCAGCAGGAGCTGAGGTCAGTGCTCTCATGATGAGCAATAAAAAAACCCAGGCAGCCCTTTAAGAACCTGCTTGCGCAACTGCGCTCTCTTGACCCTCCTGGCCATACATTCTCAGGCTTGCTAAGTGCTGCAGACACAGCCGTGTCCTCCCGGTGCTCCGGGGCTGACTGGACATTTGGAGCCTCCCCCTTTGCTGGGTCTCGTATTTTGAAGCGGTGCAAAGGAGGAGGATGGATCAGCTTTCCTTCTGTGCCTCCTCCCACATACCCTGGTCACGCTACCTCCAGCACTTCCCCTTCCCACACCAAACGAGCCCTTGGCAGGTTAGCGTAGCCCACAGTGCTAATTTTATTTGCTGCTTGATCTTTTTTCTGGACTTTTCTGGCATTTTCTGGGTAAAGCAAAGCCCGTTCCTCAGCCCTGGGGGAGTTTTGTCCCAGCTGTGCTGTTTCTGTGTCACTTTTGTCACTGAGGAGCTCTTGGAGCTGTGCGTTCCCAGGACGCTGGGAAACGGCTTGGACAAGTCAAGCCTTTCACAGTGAAATCCAGGCTGCAGAGAGAAGCAGGGAGGAGAAAAGCAGGTTGTGACTCACTGACCTGCACCTCCAGAGTGTGATGGGACATTACCAGGCCATCTGGAGCCTGTTAGAGAAGGAAAAAACCAACCCAGGTGGCTCTTTTCAACCAAAATTCTGCCACCTGGGGAGGAAAGCTCTGCTGTGCAGGTGTGAAGGGGTGTCTGGGAGTCCCAGGAAGGTGGTGCTGAGGGAGCAGGGCAGCAGTTGTGTGTCACTGAACACGATGTCACCGGTGAGACGCTGCGTCAGCGGTGGCCACTGCAGAGGTGCCGGTGAGCTCAGGCTCTTATTCACGCTGCAGTCACATCTGCTGCAGAACCTGCTGTGCCTTATCAAGGAGCTGAGTCTCCAGCACCTCTGCACAAAAGAAAGAGAGAACTGAGTCATGAAGTAACCTGTTAAAAATCACCCAGGAGTCAATGAAGGGGAGAGAGGGATGGAAAGAAGTCAGGCTCAGGTTGCTTGAGTAACCCTGCCAGGCCCCAGGCACCAAATGTCAGTGCTTTTATCAGCTTCCACTCACTCTGAAATATTCCTTAGCTCATTTTCCACCATTTGTTTCCATTTGAAACAAGAGTCCACTAAATCCTGTGACTTCTGGGAGTGATGGAGTGACTCATGCTGAGCCAAAGCAGAAGTTGCCCTCAGACACCTCACACATCTGGACTTCCAGCCCCACTTCAGACTGTTGCTGACCCTTCTTGGGTAGCCCTGAAACCTGCAGCACCACCCGACTCTTCCATGGCACTGAGGGATGTATCTTATGTGATAAGCAACATTTTTTCTAGCTATGATGAGAAAATGTCATACCTGGATTTTCAGTCTGGCAGAAAAGTACTTGAGAACCTCCTTAAGTGTGATTGAACTTGTGGTAACGAGAGTCACAATCAGAGATTCATCTTGTCCAGCTTTGCTGTCACATTAGCCAGAAGTTTTTTGGTTTTTTTTTAGTTTCCATCTCATATGACAACCTCTAAAATAGCTGTGGCAAAACGAGTCAATCAATAGCTGCCAGGAGTTTAAATAAGGCTGCCTTGCTCGCTGTGCTCTCGGGAAGGATCTTTTTTCCTACACAGAAATCCTTTCCCAGGCTGAATTTAAGGATCTAGGACACTCATGTGTGAATTCCTGGGTATTGTGAGGCCACAGTAGCGGGGCTGTGGGGAGCTGCCAGAGAGGTTTTCTGTGGGTGAGGGAATTGGGTGAATGGGTCTGAGGAGCGTCTCTCGCTAAGGACAGGCTGCAGGGAGCACACAGAGTCCTCAGGGCAGTGCCTGCATCCACTGAACGTGAAATTCCCAGGCCAGAAATGGGCATGTCCAGCCTTGAATGAGCTCTAGGGTGAAAAGGGACATAGAAACATCACCCCGTGGTGCTCAGCCCAATACATGCTGGAGCTGTGGCTGGGAGGTGTCGGGTACCACTTCATTAACCGTGTCTGTAATTACAGCGAGTTCTGGGTGTCTGTGCCCTCTGCTGGGCTGGGCCACGGCTGGGGTGGCTTCAGAACACTCTGGGGGACAAAGCCAGGGTGGGGAACTGCCAGTGATCTCATTTCATGTGGCCTCGCAGACATGTGGGTTTGGTTTTCCTTTTGTTTTTCCGTGCCTTTATCAGATGACAGTTCGGTGTGTGCGGAGCTGCCAGCGCTGTCTGACAGGGCTGCCGTGGCCTCAGCAGGGACGGCTGTGCCCTCCCTGCCCACTCCTGGCCCCGGGAAGGTTGTTCACAGGAGGCAGCAGCGGCAGGTGAGGGATGCCCGCACGGCATCCCCTCCCTCCTGCAGGGTCAGTGGTTGTCGAAACCTTCCCCAGAGTTTTCGACATCTTACAAAACACTCTAATGACATGAAAGCCTTCAGCTTCGTCTGGGGAAGACCCCGGAGTAGCTCCTCGGAAGGATATCCCCCTTTTTCGGCTGCTGCTGGCTGCCTCGACATCGCTTTTGTGCAGCCAGAGCATCGCGATTCCCCTCCGGAGATGAAGCGGGAGGTGCCAGCCGGGCTGGGGGTGTGCGTGGAACCACCAGAACTCGCCACCAGCCCCTTCCCGCGAGCTAAACCGAGAGGAAAACTCCTCCACTCGTCTGACGGTGCTCGCCGGGACCATTTTTTTGTGAAAACCAACCCTTGCAAACGCCTCTCGCAGCCGAGCCCGGGACGCGCCGCCGCTGCCGCCGCAGGACGGGCGGTTCGTGGGGAGAAGCTCCCCTCTAGCGGGGGATTCCATTCCCGCAGCTTCGCTCCGGAGAGGAGAGCGGCTGGAAAACCCTGCGGAAAAGAACCTGGGGATGCTGGACATGAGCCAGCAGCCCAGGGGGATGGGGCTCTGCTCCCAGGGAACAGGGACAGGAGGAGAGGGAACGGCCTCAGGCTGGGCCAGGGCAGGCTCAGGTTGGACAGCAGCAGGAATTTCCCCATGGAAAGGGTGCTCAGGCCTTGGAACTGCCCAGGGAGGTTTGGAGTGCCCATCCCTGGAGGTGCCCAGGGAAGGGCTGGAGGTGGCACTCAGTGCTCTGGGCTGGGGACAAGGTGGGGATGGGGCACAGGTGGGATTCAATGATCTTGGAGGTCTCCTCCAACCTCAATGATTCTGTGGTTCTGTGAAAAATTCAAAGCAGAGGCATTTATGGTGTCTCTGCAGACCCAGCACGAGGGGCTCCATAACTGATTTTATTGTCTGTAATGAGAACGCTGATGATGCAGTTGAGTTGCCCAGTCCCTATAACTGTGTTTTCAGAGCATTACTTTTCTTAACTATAATTACCTGTTTAATTCCCACAGCATCCTGAGGGGAGGATTCAGTCAGAATAACAGATAACAGAAGCTGTTATCTGCTTTTTACAGAGGGAGAAAATGCTGGAAAAGTGGGCAAAGAACATTGCCCGGCACAGTCACCCAAGGTCAGGATCCAAGTGATGCTGGAGGGAGCCTCACTTGAATCAGCTGTGCTGCTCTGTCACATCACTCAGCTGTTCTTCACAGAAAGAACAAAGTTTTGTCATTTTGCAAGCGGCCCTTAACAGAGCTGAGCACTGAAAAATGTGAAGTGACTAAAGTGTGACTCTTTGCTCTTCAACTGCATCTTCAGAGTGGAGGGGGAGGCACTCAGAGCATCCAAGTTTTGGGTGAGATCTCAGAATCATGGGGTGGTTTGGGTTGGAATGGGCTTTAAAGACCATCTAGTTCCTAGCCCTTGCCCTGGGCAGGGACATGCCCTAAAGGTGTGGGGTATAAAGCCAGTGTGAGCACTGGGAAATGTGGGGGGTTGTGTAGCAGGACAGCCTCTGAGCCACTGTGATGAAAACTTATTCCTCCTCTTCCCTGGGGACTGGGCTCTCTCTAGTTTGGGGACCAAGGTTTGTGAAATGCTTTGAGATCTGCTGATAAAACTACTCCAAAAGCAGCTGAGTCTTATTGCTCTTACTGCATTTAGCAGAATTTTGGGAAGGAAAATATGGTTTTTTTCAAGGATCACACTGACAGAACTAAAAATATCACTGGGTTAGCAAGGGCTTGATCCTTGCTGTTACACACTGCTCCATGCAGGGTGTCTCCTGCACCTTTCCCAAGCATCTCTCTGGCAGCACGAGGGGACTGGGAATTTTGAGGGCTTCTCCATAAGCAGCTGCCAGTGCACAGGCACCTGCTGAGCCCGGATGTGCCCTGGGCAATCTCTCCAGTGCTCTGCCTCTGCAAGAGCTGCTCTTATTCTTCCAGAGCTGTTATTCTTCCAGGGCCTGCAGAGCAAGGGAGAGGAGAGGAGTGCAAAGCAGCGTCTTCCTCCCCATTTCTTGCTGGGGAAGCTGCCCCATGCAGCTGTGCCAGCCATCTCACAGTGCAAATCCTCTGTCCCTAGAGCTGAGCGGGGAGAGTTTTTAAGGGAGTTAAACCTCTCTTTGCTGAAGGGTTTTGGTTCCAGGCCAGTAACACATGTTGAGGGTTAGTCCTGCCTAACAGATTCATGGTGGTCTTGGCATGGAGTGAGTGGGTGAAGCTCAGCTCAGTTCTCAGCAGAGACAGATGTTTGTGATTTAAAGAAAATCATTACTGTGGTCATTGCCAGCCTGATTGCCTGGAATAAAAAAGCCTTTCTTCAGGTCAGGATCGATGCGTTTTGGCTCCAAATCTCCCTGGGAAATCTGTGCTCTATGTGATATTTCAACTGTGGAAAAAACATTCTGAAAATTTAACCTCATTGGGCTTTTGTCCAGAGCATGACCCTGGCACAGGAAGAGTCCAGGATAATGCAGGGGCTGTTCTGGGGGATGTGATGCTCGATAGCCCTTTCCCTGCTCAAGACTCTGCTAAAAATTACAGGCCAGTTTTAAATACCAACCATCCAACCCTCCCTGAGTGGTGTTATCCTTCCTTTACGGGGGGAAGCTGCAGGGAGGGATTAAAGGGGTTTGCCAACAGCTGCCCAAGAAAGCAGACAGCCTCTGCTAGAACATCATCTTTGAACCTCTGTGCTGTGCCAGCAGCTGGGGCAGTGCCTCCTGAGAGCCCTGTCCCAGAGGGGCCAGGCTGTGACCAGTGGGATTTAAATGGGAAGGTGCCACGCAACTCCCCTGGATCCCCTCTCAGGGTTTTCTCTCTGTCCCTCAGAGCAGAGGTGCCTGAGGGACATGATGTGACCTGCCTGGAGCTCCACCTCCTCCTCGTGGGGACAGCCTGGTGGCTGCCGGAGCAGCGGTGGGAGAAGATGTAGATAAAAGGAGGCTGCTCTGATCAGCTGGGAAGCTCTCGCCAGGAGGCCAAGGCCGTGGTTGTGGCCCAGCTGCAGAAAAAGGGGCAGGTTTTGTACAGCAGGTTTTGTACAGCTCCTGCCCCCGGGCCCCCTGCCCTGGCAGCAGCAGCTCCGCACGTTCTGCGTCTGCACCCAGGTTCCCACTGCACCTGCTCAGGTGGAAGCAACTTCCCTGTTATTAGAGGGCTGGGAAAGCTGCTCCGTGTGCTACTCGCCCTCCTCAGGAATGTGAGCGTGTCTGAGTGTTCTCTGGGAACAAACAGAGCGAGATGCCTCCTCTCTTTGCCTCTGAGAAAGGCACTGATTTCTCTGACTTTTTGTAGCACCGGCTGGAGCTCCCGAGGGCTGCAGCTCCCGTCTGCCACCAGTCCCAGCCTGCTCAGGATCCATCGGGAACACTCAGCACTTCTGCCCTGTGCTGCTGTTTTTATCCGTAGAATCATGGAATGTCCTGAGTTGGAAGGGACCCATAGGATGATCCAAGTCCAGCCCCTGCCCTGCACAGACCCCCCAACACCCCCACCCTGGGCATCCCTGGCAGCGCTGTCCAAACGCTCCTGGAGCTCTGGCAGCCTCGGGGCCGTGCCCATTCCCTGGGGAGCCTGGGCAGTGCCCAGCACCCTCTGGGGGAAGAACCTTTCCTGAGATCTGACCTAAACCTCCCTGGCACAGCTCCAGCCCTTCCCTGGTGCTGTCACTGCTCACAGAAATTGGAGCCCCTGATGAGGTCTGACTTCAGTCTCCTCCAGGCTGTACTGGATTGGGATTGTTGTCACAGGGTTATTTTCGGAAACCCAAGCCACACTAATGCCCCCAAACCTGGCGATGAGGGACAATAACCTGCCGTGTGTGAGGACAGCACCGTCAGCTCAGGAGGCTGCTCTGAAGGTCGCTCAAGTACGAGAGGCTTGCCACATCGCTCACGCCTCGGAGAGGAGATAAAAAGTGCATTAGCAGCCAGATAAGGAGTATCCGCATGTCACTGTCACCCCCTGCTCACACTCGAGCGGGACATCCCTTCCTCAGCCGGGCTCCCAGCCCATACCCCTGGTGTCCGGTGCGGGCACCGGGGAGGCAGCAGCGCTCCTGCAAAAGCACCCGCGGTTCCTTTCCTGCTGGACTCAGCCCGTTCCCAGGCTCCGAGCAGCAACACACTCGTCTGCACATCGTGTTCCCATTATTTTGTCCATGGTTTTCAGGGCAGGATGTGTCTTCATCTCTATTTCAGCAATTCAAAGCTGCTGGCACCCAGTAATGATGTTCTGGATGCAGCTGCGGAGGAGGAAACCGGCACCGGGACAAATGGTGGCCTCCTCACTGTCATTTTCCTTCTTTCTGTTATTCCCAGGGGTGGCTGGGCTGCTGCGACAGTAGAAACACTCAGGAATTTCAAACCTTCTAATTTGCTCTTCGAAGTCCACATCAGTCCCGTGCCAAACAGAAGAGTAAACGAGATAATGGGGAACAGAAGGCAGCAGGACTCATCCCAGCTGGGAATCTCCCAGCTCTGTGGCACGGGAGGACCACACGCTGCTTGGGATGGGGAGGAAATCCTCACCCTGTTCTGTGGCATTGGCTCCTGACCTTTCCTAGGAGCAGCTGTGCCCGGGACAGGTGACAGCAAGGGCACTGCTGTGCTGCGGGGCTGTGCTTTAAAGCCTTTTCAGAACGAAAACAATTCTGCGTTGTCAGGGAGAGGCCCCTCCGTTAATTCCGCTGTCACGGGGCTGGTGCGGGCACAGGGATGGGAATATTTGGGATTCCCGGGGCGGGATGACAGCGGGGTGGGCACAGCTGAGCCCGCCCGACACGGCCCGAGCAAACCCGGCTCGACTCGAACCGTGCCGTTCCGAGCCTATCAGGGCCTCCCCGGTGCCGGCCCGCTCCGCCCGGGTCCCGCCCGCGGCCGCGGTTGGCGGTGCCGGCGCGGGGCGGGGCGGGGCGGCAGCTTCGAATCGCGGCGAGAGCGCGGAGCTGCCTGAGCTTGTCCTGCGCCCCGCACTGCCCCGCACGGACCCTCCCGGCCCCGCTCCGTCCGCCCATGGGCAACGCAGAGTCCGTCCCGCGCGGCGCCGCCGCCCCCGGTAAGTGCGCTCCGTGCGGGTCCCGTCGGTCCCGCTCCCCTCCGGGACGCGGCGCTCCCGGCCCGGGGCTTCCCCCAGCGCTGCCGCATCGCTCGACGCAAAACCCGGGTGGGGCCGCCCCGCTGTGTCGCTCGGGTGGGGAGGATGCGACGGCGGCGTCGGCGACACGGAGGGAGGCGGCAGGTGGCATGTCAGTGCTCGGGCCGCGCTCGGCAGGGCGGCCGCAGGCCTCAGCCCTCAGTGCTGGGACCGCCCCACACGCTGAGGAGGGCTTGGGGGCTTTTTTTCCCCCCTGCCAGAGCAGAACTGAGGCCGTGAATGTACTTTCGTCCCTCGCAGCTGCTGCCCGCGCAACAGCGCTGCCAAATCCAGCCGCCGTAATTCAAAGCCCTGCGCTCCAAAATCGCCTGCCAATCCCGGCTCCAGGGCTGGGAGAACAGAGCCGCGGAAACAAACGGCTTGGCGCTGGCCGCGCCGCCGGGTGTCAGGTTCTTGTTGCCTTTTATGCGTCTTTTTTTTCGTGTCCAAGAAGTCCAACAGCCGCCAGCCTGGTTGGCTGGATTTGAAGGGAGCTGATAACTGAGCTCAGCCAACCGGCACAAGATGCCAGCGCTCTGGAATACAAATAATCCTGGGTGGGAATAAGGAAAGCGTTGAGTAACCGTGTGGGCTAGCGCGAAGCAGCATCGTGGTTACTGGTGTTGCTGTAGAGCACTGAGGTTCTGCAAGTCACAACTTGCTCCTTGTTAACCTCTCCTTGGCCTGGGGCCTTTGGGATTTGCAAAAACGGCTGAACAGTTGGTTTTTTGTTTTTTTTTTTTTTGTGTTTGGATGTGTGTGACTTGCTGCAGTTTCAGTTTTCAATAAAACGTTGTCATTCCTCCCACCTGGTTCTTAACGTCAGAAATGTGATCAGGTTTTTTTGGCATTTACAGCATGGTCTGATTTAATGACTTCTTTCACAAAGTCCTTCGTTTTGTTTTCTCTTCCTCTGGGGGAACCCAAAATATTTTGCTGCTGGCAGGATGCCGGTGTTGTCACTTACTCAGTGTGTGAGTTCAGCAGCGTGATGTGCACAGGGGTGAAGCTGCACTGCTGGATGCTCTCGCCTGAGCCTCTCTACAGGTGTGTGTGAGGGGAGGGAAAAGTCCCTCTGGAGCTGTGCCAGGAACCTTTGGAGCAGGAGGTTGCATTGCCCTGAGTGGCAAGTTCATTGGCAGAAATCCAGAGCGGGCTCCCAGCGATGCTACAGCAGGAGAAAAAGGAACGTGGGTCAATGCAAAGTGAGACTGCAGTGTCTGAACCTGCTGCAAATATTTTTCCCTTCAGGAATCGGGCAGGAAATGGACAGAAAAACCCCAAAACCTAAGGAACAAACCAAACCAAGTGACTCCAGAGCCTTGTTTCCTTCAGGCTGCTGCTCTCAGGTGTGGAGCACCACTTGTGGACCCTCAAGGGAGGGTCTCTGCTGGGCTGTGGGGTGTTGCTAACCCCCCAGGGCATTAAGAGCTGGCTGTTCCTAACAAATGAGTGCTTTGGGTGCAGGTAAAGCTCTGCTGTAGCGGGTTATTCTCACATTCCTGGTATTTCTCTCTCCTGGGAGCTCCTTCTCCTGTGCTTGGTTTCAGGGTGGTCAGCCCCCATCAGATTTACGTGTTTGCTATGTAATGCAAGATGATTTCTGACTGATGAATAACTGTGCTCCCCGATGTTGGTTTATGTTTTGAAATCCAAACATCAGGTCTTTGATTATAAAGCCAGTTTGGCAAAACAGAAGTGGAGATAACATTTTGGAAGCTAATGAACTGTTAGGTAAGCCAGACCTCAATAATACCTTGTGTCAACAGCTGCTGCTGCTCTCATTTGCTTAACAGTGAAGGTAAATAAATGCATTCGATGATACTTCTAATATTGGATAGGAGAACTTGAAGCAAGATGGAATTAATTGTCAAGGACTAAAAGAAAGATCGTCGGCATTTGGGTAGGAAGGAGGAATGGGGGATTGTAAAATCGGTAAATTCTTAAAAGCTGGAGTTGTCACGGAGGCACGAGGGTTCTTAATTTAGGAATATTGATCTGTACATCTCCTGTAAGAGAGGCTCTGCAGCCTAGTGAGCTGGGCAGGTCCCCATGTCTCCAAGTCCTGGCCAGGAGAGCCTGGGTGGGCAGCGAGGCTCCAGGGTGGACATTGTCACTGGAGGGCAGCCAAGGATAAACAGTCAGCACGGCTACTCTGTAACTCACGGGGAAATTAAAAAATAAAAGCTGAATAAATGCCAGGAAAAGGACACTGTG
Organism: Dicrurus megarhynchus; assembly: GCA_013399195.1. Classification (NCBI taxonomy): domain Eukaryota; kingdom Metazoa; phylum Chordata; class Aves; order Passeriformes; family Dicruridae; genus Dicrurus; species Dicrurus megarhynchus. The sequence goes on from VXAD01009339.1 coordinate 118,016, forward strand.
AAGTTGGTTGCTTAAAGGATTGAGCCTGATCGAAAGAAAAGCAAATAACCATGCAGCAGCTGGTCCCAGGAGAGCAAAGCTCGGAGGGGGACACAGCTAAGGGTGAATTCTCACTCAGGAGCCATGGGCATCCTTCTGAACAATCAGGAACTCTTTCAGTGGGGGAGAAACTCTGAATTATTTGCACCTTGTGCAGCTCAACAAGGTCAAAAGTCGCTGGAAGGTTACTTTGCAATATGCAAGTGCACTTATGCCTGTATTAGATAATAATTCCCTGATTGAACTCTGTTAATGGTGTGTGAGTGTAAAAACCAAATTGCAGAGCTGGGTGTGTTCCAAGGCAGCACAGAGCACACAGACTGCTGGATCTGACCTTATTCAGTGCTTGGGTTTCCCCAGAAATGTCCTTCCTGGCATTCTCTCGGCTCTCAGCTGCCAGATTTCTCCTTCTGTAGGAAGCTCTCCCTGTGCTGGAGAAGCAAGAGGAGTTTGTTACTGCACGGTTTTGTTCTCCCTCTGCTCTGGAAGGCAGCGGGATGGATGAAGGATCCCAGTTCTGGGCTTAGATGGCGCCAGAGCCTCAGGAAAGGATCTTCCAGGGCTCCTTCTCCAGCACGGAGCCGGAGACTGGCACTGCCACCTCTCACTTCTGCTCACCTGGGCACAGGTCTGAGCCCAGCCCGTCCCTCACCGATGGGGAGCAGAGCTGGCTCTGCCCCGGGGATTTCAACACAAGGTTTGCTTGGGATCTTGATTCTGGCAGCTGGGAACTTCCCAACTCATGTTTTGTCTTCACTGCTGCGCTTCTTACCCTGAGTCGCTGTGCCCAGCTGCCGAAATATTCCAAGCAGCAGTGAATTCCCACATGGAGTGTGGGGGCACTGCCCATCCTGCGTGGATTCACATCCCTGGGGTGACCTGCACACACCGGGCTCCAGGCAGGCCGGCTCAGCTGTGGGGAAAGCAGCACGTTCCCCTCGTGGTTTGCTCAGAGATGCTTTGATTTCACACGCAGAGTCTGTTCTCTCATGGACAAATTGCTGCTGCAGAGCTGCAGTTCTGCACTCCCCAAAGCGCTGGGGCTGTGCCAAGCTCAGCTCACCTGGGGATTGATCTCATTGCCTCAGTGGGATTTTTTTACTGATAAATGAACGGCATTGATGTGGATTTGTCACGAAGGTGATAAGAGAGCATGTGTTGTTTCCTTCTCAATGCACGGTGTGAAATCCTCCCAGAAGTTTGGCTGTGGGGGATTCTCTGCAGCCTCATCTCATGGAATCCCAGAATGGTTTGGGTTGGAAGGGACCTTAGAGCTCACCCTGTTCCAACCTCCTTGCCATGGACAGGGACACCTCCCACTAGACCAGGTTGCTCAGGGCTCCAACCCCGTGCTCAGGAAAAGTTGATTTTTAGTAGTGATGTCTTTTTTGCAGAGCTGGATTAATTTTGGTTTGCTGAAGGCACCTGTGCGTTGCTCTGGGACAAACACAAAGTGTTCACTCTGAAACAAACCTCCACAGGGCCGGGGGCTGTCCTGAGGAGGGGGACACACAATGATTACAGCCCTGAGGGAAGATGGGAATGTTCCCATTAGGTCACCCCGAACTCCCCTATTCAGGGCTCTTCACTGGGGCCAAGCATTTCATCATCTCTGAGGCTGCTGCACATTCCTAAAAAGGAGCATCCATATGCCCTGGCTAGAAAGGACTCCAGTTCTCATGTTTGGCACTCCAACCACACAGTTGTAAATGCCTGCTCCTGCCTTGAACTGGAACATAAATGTTTATAGCTCCTGGTGCTCTCTTGACAGTTTCCCCATTAATTTAGCCTCAAGACACCTTTTAATTTCTGGCCTCATCTGGGTACCAGCCCGGAGTCTGCTGGAGTTGCTGACTTTTTCCCCATCACGGACAGAAGCTTTGCTTTTAGAATTCTGCCCTCAATGTGCAGAGGTGAGGTTTCTCACACACGTCCTGCCTTCTCTGGGCACCTCTTCCCTTCCTGGCTGGGATCACTCCTGTGGGTGTGAGAGCCCCTCTGGGAATAGTTCCTGGGATACAGCTACAAATCCTGCAGTGGAGGGCGAGGGTAGAAAGGAAGGAGAAACTTTAGGTCTTAAAATGATGCAAAAATTCACCCAGCCCTCCATTGTCTCTATTTCTGGGTCCCTGATAAAACTAAACCTCGGTTCTAAATAATGTGCAATATTTCAGCGAGGAAAGGCAAGACAAAGGGGCTATTTAAAGCCACCTTCTTTGCAGGGCTTGGCTGGCGGGCTCTGCCTCTTTTGTGTCATTGTGTCTGTGGAAAACACAGACGAGAGGCCAGGGAAATACAATGTGCACTCGGATTTAGAACACATGCAAAGGTCAGCCCTGGCGCACGCTTGGCTTTGGGGAGGTGGAGGCTTTGGGCCGAGCAGGTTAACTTGGATTTCTGTAAAGCAACGAGGGATATCATAAACAGGCAGCGGAAGAGTTCCTGGGTGCAGTTTTAGAGCAGAATAACCTGTCTGGCCCACGCCTGGCTGCTCTTTTTTGCTCTGAAATTGAGGCATTATCTTCCCCTCGTGGCTCTGTTCTGTCTTGCTGCTCGAATCTTGGATCTTTTACCCTTCAGCGTCCTTGGGTGGATAAGGAGGCCAGGAGTATCTGTGTGAAACGTTGGGAGAGCCGTAAATACAAATGTGAGGTGTCGCAACGTGTGCCCAGCCTGAAAGCAGCTACAAAACCCTCACAGAGGCTGCTGACCTGGGACTGCTTGTTCTGGCACGGGGAGGAACACAAAGAAAGGACTTGCTAAAGGCTCTGCTGAAGGGAACTGCTTGCTGCAGGTTGTTTGGGAGGACAGGGCATGGGAATCAGGCTGGAAATGGCCCAGGAGGAAAGGGGAGAGCACAGAGCGGTGTGCTGGAGGTGACACCCCGTGGGGTTGTGCTGCGTGGTGGGAGATGGGGAACCTGTCTGGATCCTGGACCTGCACAAGCTGGGGAGGCTCTGCTGCAGGCTGAAAATTGAGCAGGATTTTGGGATCCTGGAGTCCATGCAAAGAAAAATCTGTAGAGATTTACTGAGGAGATAAGAGTTATTTTTTTTTGTTGTTGCTCTTTTTGTGGAGGGGGATACAGATACTTGTGCCCCCGTGCTTTTGAAAGAGTGAAATGTGTGTATTTAAGAAGTTGTAAAACAATCTCAGTGCTTTGAAAAGTAGCTCTTATGTGCCCCTTAAGGATGAAATCTTAGACCAGCAAAGCCAGGAAGGCAGAGCATGACAAAGGAAGGTTCCTGAGGTTGCTGGGGAGAGTTCTGTGGTGTCTGGGTGTAGGGCCATGGGTTGTGTTCCCAGCACTGAGCTCAGGAAAGCTGGGTCTGGGAACGATGTGCACAACACCCAGGTTGCTGTGGCTGCTTTAAACGTTGCATTTTCAGGGCACAGCACTCCCCCAGATATCACACTGCATAACATGGCAAGGGCTTGAGAGAAGCCCCAGTTGTGGGGCTGTCCCGGTTGCGTGACGGGGAAACCGAGGCCTGAGCTGACCCAGCTGGTCTGGGGTTTGTAAAACCTGCTGTGCATGGAGGCTTTCTCTTCTCCTGGTTGCAGCAATCCCCCCAGTCTTGATGCAGTTCAGGAGTCCTGGCTAAGATCCCTGCTGTCATCTCTGAACTGTGCTGCCTTCCCAGTGCCTGTGGGTATAAAAACATCCCATCCATTTGAAAGCCTTATCTGTGCCTCCTTCCTGCAGCGTTGTGATGGATTTTTGGCCTTGTTAAAGTAATCTTCTGCGAGGATTTATCTATTTTTCGTGTGTCAAAGATAATTTTTATTTTTTCAGAGCTCCTTCATGCTGAATTAATTTGTTCTCTGTCAAACCTGTTTTGTTTTTCGCTGTGAGCCCTGTGAGTGGGAGAGCCCAACTCCCAGAAATGTGTGTGCATCTCTTCTCCTGCGTGTGGCACTCCCGTGCCAATAAATCCAACCCTTCAACCTGCAAACCCTCGGAAGGAACACAACCTTCTGTGCCTCAGCTGCATCCAGGGATGGCTCTGGACCCCAGCTCAGGCATGGGATGGGGGTGCAGGCAGCGTGGTTCCCCTTTTGAGCCATCCACTTGTGAGGAAAGGCCATTCCCTTCATTTGGGCAGGAAAAACCCCTTTAATTTTGGGAGATATGGAGCCTTCTCCTCCCTTTCCTGTCCTGGCCACTTGTGCCTTGCAGAGAGGAGCTAAAGGTGGTGGGATGCTGCAGGGACAGGAATTTTTTCTCTCCTTACTCAGGCTGGGATAACATGGTTTGTGTTGGGAACAGTCTGTGTTGGAAACTGGGAAAGCAGGTTACTCAGAGCCCGGGAGCTGCTAATACTTTGTTTTATGATTATTTTTTTTCCCCCCTCTGTCTTTAATTTGCTGAAGGTTAATGGGGCTGAGACGAACAACCCTTTCAAATGCCACAGGGTAACAATAACCCAAATATTTCCTGCTGTGGGCTGTGGCAGGGGGGTGCTGCCTGGTCCCTGTCCCTTGGGAATGGCCTGGATTGTCACAGCCTTGTGACAGCTTGGGGCTGAACTGCCTCTCTGTTATGACCAGAGCATTCAAGGGTGATTTTTAGGATGTTTCAGGGCTCCTGCTGATAGCAGGGATGCTGACTCCAGGTTTACTTGATCTCCATAAGTGCATGTGCACAGAGCAGGACTCGTGGCAGGATCAGAGCAGGACTCGTGCCTTGTGGCTGCCAAAGTTTCCTGGTGTCAGGAGGAGCAGCTGGGGGCTGGAGAGGGCTGGAGAGGGTGAGCAGGAGGGAGGATCTCCCACTTCTCTCATTCCCCTCACGCCGATGTGGAGAAACAAACCCAAACCGAGCTGCCCTGGCCGTGCTGTGACGAGTCCCCTGTGAGGCTTTTCCCCTTCCCAGCTGAATGTTTTTGTAGGTTCTGGGTGCTCCTTGCTGGGTCTGTGGGTGTGGGGAGCAGCTGGAAGGGGGAGCTGGGGCTGAGCAGGGTTTGGGAGAGGCCGCTCCGAGTAAGAAAAACAAGAAGCAGTTGTTTTTTAAGCTGCTTTGTTCTCTCTATTTCTGTAGCTAACCTTTTGCTTCTCGAAGCAATAAAAACAACAACGAAACCCTCTTGAAAAAAAATATTGCAGGGTGTTTCTTTGTGTGCTTTGACTAAGCTGTTCCTCATAAACCAGCAGCTTTTGCGTAAACACAGGCATGGCAGGCAGAATTATCTGGTTTTTTGCAGCTGTCAAGTACCTTTGCTCCCCCTGTGATGTATAAATGGGGGCAGTGAGGATGGGAGAGGCAGACAGAACCTGGGGTGCCCTCCTCTGCCAGTGCATCCCTCCCTGGTTCTGATCTGCCATGGGGGGACCCTGAGCCAGTTTGTCCCTGGATGCCACCAGATCTGACCAGGGCTCGGCTGCAGGCAAGTCCCAGGCTGGACATTAAACCAGCCAAGGACTTCAGAGTATGAGGCAGGGACTGAAAACCCACCCTGGGCTGCATCTTTGGGCAAGGGCCGTTCTCAGGATGATAAATGTGCCCCTGGAGATGGGTATCCTGGGCTTTTCTGTGAACTTTTAATTGCTTGCCAGTGCTGGAGTCCCAGCAGAGCTCGGGGTGGCAGCAGCGGCTGTTTGGTTGCTAATTGCTGTGTCTGCTCCCTTGTGGCCTCCAGGTAAAGCTGGCATGCTAAATCCGGGATCTGCTGGAGAGAAGGGAGACCTCCCTTCCACCCTTATGGGCTGGGGCTTCAGTGATTTTTTGTTTGTTTGTTTGTTTTTGTTGTTGTTGTTGTTTTCCCAGATAAAATGAGCAAAAATTCAGCGTCCCATGATGGCTCTGATAAGCTGGAGGCTCCAGACATGCCCCAGCACAGACTGCCCATTACAGCCTTTGTTTATTTAAAAATAAAAAGCCCAACCTCACTATCTTGATGATGGAAAAAAAAAAAAATAAAATTCCATAAACGTGCCAGAGGCGTAATTGGTGCCAGTGGAAACCAAAAATGACCCTTTGCCTTCCCCTCCGCCCACCTTTGTCACAGTGAAGTGGTTCGGGAGGGAGCTTTTCTTAGGCACTGGCGGTGCTGCAGGAATCCTTTCCCATGGACCAAAACCTCCCCAGCTTCAGATGCTGCAGGGGAAGGTGGAAGGGCTGTGGTGAAATTCCAGGCGGGATGATGCATCCCTGCCTCTCACGCTGTGACCAAATCCTTTGGAGACCTTCCTAAGGGCAGCAGCAGCACCGCGCCCTGGGAGTACTTACGGGAATCTCGTTATCAGCATCTTTTCTAATGCGGGATCATCCCGTTATGTAGAGTTATTTAGATAATTGCGCAGTCTGTTCCCTCGGAGCCGCCTGGCTGCTGGCCAGGGGCACAGATTCCGTGTTAGCACCTTCTCCCGGCTCTTCAGACCTGCTGTGCCTCAGGACAGAGGGTCCCTGGGGGCCTTTCCTGCCCTTTTTGGGGCTGGTGGCATTCCCAGCTCGGCTCCTGGGGCATGGCAGGGAAGGAGCCACCTTTTCCTTGGCCCTCTTGGTGAAGATGTGACCGCAGCTGGTGCTGTGCAGGATTTCCTGTCGCTCTCTGGGGTGAGCCGCTCGCAGGGGACTCGTGCTAAGCCAGGTGTCCCTCGGTGCCACCAAAATCGAGGTGCAAAGCAACAGGTTGGGCTGAGCCTTGGAGGTTTCTTGTGGGAGCCCTGCGGTGCTGGCTCACCGAGGGATGGATTTCATGGGAGGATTATTGCCACACAATGCGCTTTTGTGCAGTCCTGTGGTGTCTTCTAAATCGTTTCCTCCAACAAGTCTGTCCACACCCAAACCAAAACAAACATTCTGAAAGGCTGCGAAGACAAACACACAGTGCTCGCCCTCAAATGCGTCTTTTTCTCCCACTCCTTGCAGACACCTGCTCCGTGTTCTGGAAAGGAGGAGCATCCAGGAATGCTGAGTTAGGATTACCCAGCACAAACTTTGGCAAATGCTAACTTTCCAAACCTTCATTTGGCAGCATCAGTGTCGTTTTTAATCAGTAACTTTCTCGGAGAGGAGAAAGCGAAAGCTGGGACTCTGTCACCTCCTCGCTCTGCCTTTTTAAGGTCAGCGCTTTCTTTTCATCCCTTTGAGGCCGTGCACCGTTCCCAGTGCTGGTGTCCGTGGGCTCCCAAGCCTTATTCCACATCTCTGAGTTGATTTGCAGTTTGCTCTCACCCATTTCTGGGCTGACACGGAGTGTGGGTGCTGCCCGTGCTGGCGGGCGAGCCAAGGGGCGAGCTTGGCAGCAGCCACCACCACCCACAGCTGCTCCCGTCCTGCTCCTCCGCACTTTCCTCAGCTTTCCTTTGGGAATGATTTGTGGCAAAGAGGGAATTTTAACCCCTGCTCACTCAGCCTGTTTTCTGGGTTGATAGGCTGTGATCGCCCTGGGGAGTTGGTGTTTTGGGGTGAGGGAGCTGCCCTGGTGAAAGTCCCCGGTTATTTCTTTTCCCCGTTCCCTGCCTCCTTTGCTGCTTTGCCATTTCCCGTGGCTGTGCTGTGTCCCTTGTGAAGGGCCTCGGTGAGCTGGGCACAAACCCCTCTGCTGTCAGTCAGTGCTCTGGCATCTCCTTCTTCATCCACCCATCTCCTTCCCCGGTGAGACTTGTTCAGGCTAAACCCAGTCTCTGCTGGGAACCCCAGATGGGGAAAGTGCTCTGGTTTTAATTAGCATCTTAATTAGTTTATCAGCCGTTGGCACCACTGTCATTCCTGGATGCACTTTTCAGCAGAGCTCTTGTTCTTGCTATCCTTCAGTGCTTAATTTTTTTTAGTTATCGCAAAGTATCATTTTCCTGGTTCAGGGAGATAATTCCTCCGAAATTCAGCGTTTGTTAGCTGAGCTGGGCAATACATTTTTTTTTTTTTCCTCCCCAATAACCAAATCACTTCAGTTTTTCTTCTTCTGCCCGGCTCCAGATAGTGCCTGATCATTAATCCCAGAAATGTGCCGTGGTAGGAAAGGTGTATCCCTCTGACAGATAAGCTTGACTGACATAAATAATTTAGTTCCTCTGCACCTTTTTTTCCTTCTGTAACTGCTGGAGATCGAGGTGACCCACAGACTCATCTGAAATTCTCCTGCAAGCAATCTCCAGGTTTGATTTTGTTGTCAGCCATTTGGCAGCTGTAATTTATAGTCATGCTCCACTGGCTTCAGGAAGATTATATTCTTTATTTTCATATTGTTTTTCTGCTACAGTAAGTGAAGGAAAAAACTATAGGTATTTTCTCTGTTTATTTTTTTGGTGTGGTCTAAGCTCTGAACACTGGGTTTCCCTTCACCCTTTTCCCTACTGATTTTTGTCTTCCCTGAATCCTCTTTATCTATCTTACGATGGACTGCCTGTGCTGTCTCCATATCCTGCCTCTTTGCTGGGAAATTGCATTCCAGTTGCTGCCGTTGATTCACCCTTGGCTTAGCCAGGCTTTTCCTCCTCTTTGAAGGCAGAGGCTTTCCTGGGGTTTTGTCCCAGAACCAGCACGACCCTTGGGAGCATTAACCAGAGATGGGGCTGGAACGGGGTCAGTGGTTCTGCCTTTCCCATGGCCTCCCCTCAGCTCTGGGGACGCAGTGCTTGAGTGACCAGCAAATAAAGTGACCACAAGAGGGGACTGAGGCAGCCCTTGAGCAAAATTTGCAAGCGACCAGAACCTGTGTGGGCGTGACAGGGACCCTGCAGTGGTTGGACTGGGAGCTTGGGCGCTATTGGCTCTGACACTGAGCCTGCTGAGGGTCCGTTCTGTGTCTGGTGCTTCTTGTAAAGGCACAAATCCCCTGCAGAATGTTCTTTCTTCTCCTTCCCAGAGGTTCTCCCTGGCAGCTTTGCACCCAGGGGAGTGCAAATGTGGGTTAAATCCTGTCTGGGACCCTGGTTAGACCCTTAGCTCTGTCAAAGGGAAGAGAAAGTGGTGAGGGAGTTCCAAGGAGCTCATCAGTGTAACCTCACCGCTCTCTTTGTGACAGAAAATCCTCCTGTGTTATGTTTGGGCCCATGTTTCTGCCTCAGGGAGGCTCACCCACCTCAAAAATCTTCCTCACCAGCTCTCCTAGCTCAGGGCAGAGTACCAGGAATAATTCCCAGCCCAGCCCCTTCGGAAGGGTCTGGCAGGGCTGGCCCAGGCGGGTGCCGTGTGTCAGCGTGGCGTTCACGCATTTCTGGCAGAGGTTTGGGATGTCTGAGGGGTGCTGAAATTACAGCCTGTGGGAATCCGACTGCTGCACAGGCTTTGAACACCAAGGGGAAAAAGGAAAAAAAAAAGATCTATTGGCTTTTTGCTTTGTGATTCCACTGGCAAGGCAGGAAGTTTGCAGCTGATGGGGGAAAGTCTTGGCTGCTGAGCCTGGAGTGGGATGCAGGGATTCGAATCGAACTTTCTCATTTCATCTTTATGGTAGTGACTCACTTGACACTTGACTCTATTCTGTAGTTGTAATGTTTCAACCTGAAGCTTTGCAGATGGAGAGCTGACACGGACGGAGCGAGGTCGTGTCGCTCAGCTGGTGTGACAAGAGCTAACCCAGGTTTGATGGTCCTCGGCCCTTCTCTGGGTTCTGTGCCAGCCTCTTCCCAGCTTCAGATTTGTTCCCAGTGAGAGCAATGGAAATATTGTCTCATCAGAGGCTGTTCCTGGTTCTTGGGGTCTCTCCAGCTCGAGGCACAGGCCAGGCCTGGTGTTGGTGTCTCTGCAGCTGATGTGGAATTTGGCTGTGCTTGGGGCAATACCTGGAATATTTCCTTGCCAAGAGGAAGAGGGAGTGACTGAGAGGATCCAGTGTCCTCTTTAGAGCAGGAACAAGAGCTGTTTACCTTGAGCAAGGTCGTGCATTTCTGTCTCCACGTTCTCCAGCTATTCGTGGGGATACTGTGACATTGTCAGTGTTCTCTAAAGATCTTTGGAAATGCTCTGAGGTCTGCTGGGAAACATTTTATGCTTCTATATTTATGGTATTTTGGCTCACAGAGACTGACCCACTCAGCCTGGCCTCTGGCTTGATGCAAACTTTCATGAGCTCTTCCCATCTGGCTTCCATGTTATGCAGTGTTTCTTCTTGACTCAAAGTTTTGGTGGGGAGAGAGGTATCTGAGGGGTGAGAAAGATGCCACAGACACTTTCCAAGGTCTGTCTGAAAGATGGTTAGGGTAGACAAAAATGTAGTGTTGCAAAACTATCACTGGGCCTTCTGTGCATTTAAATAGCTTTAAAAATGACTTTTTTAGGCCTGGAATCCTCACTGCCATCACCAAATCCACTGAGTGCAGGATTGGGCTCCACGTCTGATTCAACGCCTGATGAATCATTATTTCCACTACTTGTTTTTCATAATTGCTTTTGCTAATCCTCAGCTGCATTTGCATTTTCTCAGTGCTCACCATCCCCTTCATCCCTTCCTGGGAGCAAGTCTTGAGGTGTCAACATCCAGCTTGTGTCCCTTGCAGTGTTCAGGGGAGCTGTAAATGCAGGACAAGGGTGATCTTTGGCTGGTGTAAATCATCAGAGCTGTGCTGAGATGAGTGGATCTGGAGCAACTCGCACCAGCTGCAGGAATTCCCACGGGATATTTCATTCCTGCTGGCTGGAACAGCAGAAAGCTGCTGGGGGAAATGGCCTTGTTCAAACATACCTGATGTGAGCAAGACTCGCAGCTGAGCAATTCTCCGCTTCTTTGTTTTGGCCTGTTAAGCTTTAGCAAAATAAAATCAATCTCTTGGCCTTCTCTGCTGGCTCCTGAGTGGAGTCAGGTGTTTTACAAGCTCTCCACATCCTCTTGCTCACACAGCAGCCTGTTAAACTGGAACCCCAAGGCACAGGCTCCCTGGCAGCATGTAGGGAAAGGGAAGGGATTGCCAGGTTAAGTAAAGTTTAGTTACTTTGAAGGGTGAAAAGTTTCCCTGCAGGTAACCAGAAGCAGAGTTCAGATCTGTAATTCTGGCTTATTCCAGCACTGATTCCACTTGGGTTCCTCGCAGTGGGTTAAAGGGTGGGAAGGCAGAGGGTTTGTTTGGATTCTGCTGCATTAAGCCCACGGTGCTGTGTCAGAGCTGTAAATGCTGCAGGAAGATAAAGGTACCTGAGTCAAGCCTTGTAGTCATAATGAAAGGAAATGGTCCCTGCTGAACTTCAGCTGGATTTGCAAAACGTCCTGACCCCAAGGTGTGTCACCCAAACCCTTCAAAATGGGGTCAGTTAGAAACAACTTTATTTCATTCAGCTCTCCGTGGAATAGGAGGAGAAGTGGGGCCAGGGAAATTTATTTAATGGAAAAGGACGGGATGTTTTTAAAAAAAAAAAAAAAAAAGGGAAGAAAAATGGCTCCTTCCCGGCTTTTCAGAAGGAATTGCAAACAATGGAGGTAAAACCCAAGACACAAACCCACCCCCTGTGTAGGTTGGGAGCTCCATCGGGCCAGAGCCAGGCACATAACTTCCCTTCCGTGCTCTGCAGCTGCGTGGAGAGAATCATGGAATTCAGGTTCAGGCTGGAAAAGACCTTTCTGTGTGTGCTTCTCCCCCTCTTTCCTCCATTCAGGAGCAGTGTTGCCAGTGGGCAAACACTAATCCATCCTGACAGCTCTGCCCATCTTCCTGCTTTGGTCTGGCAACCAGCAAACAGCTTGATTAAGGTCCCTGGGGCTTTATTAGTGCAGCTTGTTGCCTGAAAATTAATCAACAGGTTTCCTGTGTTTAACTCTTTCTGGGAATGTTCTGAATCCCTGTAGGTGTTGAATCAAGCCTTTAGAATTGGCTTTTTGAAAAAGGCAGAGCAGAAGTAGCTTCAAAGGTTTTACAGTCCTGGGTTCTCAGGGCAGGAGGTGAAGAGATCCCGTGGGCTCTGCAGGTGCTGCTCGTCTGACTTCCCACCTCTAAGAGCAATTTTAGGCTTTTGCTTTATTTCTCTTGGCTGTTCACCCAGCCAGCCCCTGTAAAACATCCATTATCTGTGCAGAGAGCAGCCAGATGGAACCTGTACTTGCTGAGTTAGCCGTAAGAAATCAGATGTGCTCTGGCCCCTCAAATTAGAAGTGCCCAGAGGAATGGGACCTCCTTGCTGTCCTGAGGTTTGTTCTGGAGCCATGGGCAGAAGGTGCCGGGATGTTTTATTTGGCAGTGTTATCTTTCAGGCTTTGGGCTCCTCCTTTAACTGTTTGGTCTCACCACAGAGGGATTAGGAAAAATAACTTTGTAGCTGCTGTGGTTTGCACCCGGACTTCGATAACGAGCAGGAGATTTGGGGAGCACACACTGAGTTTTCAGGTGCCTGCAGATACCAGGGCGAGGTGACTGATGTTGTACAGCTACAATGGGTGGAACATTCATTATTTCGAAGCTCACAGGACTTCCAGCTTCTCACATGGGTGGACACCCAGCCCCTTATCTCCATTTTCCGTTCCTGTGCACGTTCTCTCCTCTCCCACTCGCTGGAGGCTCCGTCAGTGCCTTCTCTCCGTGCGCACTCTGCTGCCCTTTAGCTCTGAGGGACAGCACAGCCCCTGCCTGTGCTCCCACACACGTGAGCACTGGGACAGCAGCAGGAATTGCACATGGAATTGCATTCGATCTGATCTGGACTTCCCCCCGCGGTGAACAATGGTGAGAACAGCCTGAGCCACGCCGCTCCTATCGATTATTTTTAGCAACGATCAAAGATAGAAGGAGAATGTGCCTGTGCAGAGGTTGTCTCCTGTCCCAGTGGGAGGGGAGCAGCTGGCAGAGGAGGGCTGCCCAGATCCCTGTGCACGTTCCCCCAGGAAAGATGTGTTCCTGAAGCTGGCTCCAGTCGGACCAGAGCAGGATGAGGTGTGGAATTTGCCTTCAGAAGCTGGCCAGCATCTGCCTTCTGGGTGGTGTACAAATTCTCACATTCGATCATACTTTTCATGCCTATTTTACTAGAAAGCTTTAAATCATCTTAGTGCTCGACTGGAGTTGTTGCATCCAGGTGTGAGCAACACTTCCTGCCCCAGAGCAGTGCAAAAGAATTTGGAGAGTGAGGCTCCGGCTTTGGATCCGTGTTATCTGTGGGTGAAGCAGCCTGTAGATACCTGCACCACCAGTCAGAGCTCCCTGGCAGGAGGGGGAAACACCTGCAGGAGCCAAGTGTGTGAGCTGGAGCTCCCAGGGATGCTGCCCATGGACCTTCCCAGGTGTCGGCAGGAAATTGTGTGCAGAGAAAGGGCTTTCTCTTTTCTCTGCCGTTTAAAATGTCGTACCAGTTAACCTGCTCCTGTGAGGAGGTTCTTTGCGGTGGACGGAGGGAACAGTGGCATTTCTGAAGGGTGATTTTAAGACAAATGACTTCTGGCCACTATAGTCTTGAGAATTGAGGGAATCTTGGAAAAGACCTCAGAGAGCAGGTACCAGCAGGGCTGAAAGAAGTTGCTTCTTGTAGAGTTCATCGAATTATAGAATCTCTTAAGTTGGAAGGGAGCCATAGGATCATTGATCCAGCCCCTGGCCCTGCCCATACACCCCAACACCCCCACCCTGGGCATCCCTGGCAGTGCTGCCCAAACGCTCCTGGAGCTCTGGCAGCCTTGGGGCCGTGCCCATTCCCTGGGGAGCCTGGGCAGTGCCCAGCACCCTCTGGGGGAAGAACCTTTCCCTGATACCCAACCTAAACCTCCCTGGCACAGCTTCAGCTCCTTGGCACAGTTCAGACAATCTCGAGTCTGGCTACATCACAGACACACCTGTTAATCTCCATCTCCCATCAACAAAGATTTTCCCTGTAGGAATTCCCACTTTTGCCCATCCCTGAGGATATCCACGTTCCTCTGCCGGTGAGGGCACACAGGCTCCATCTGTTGCGTCCATACCCCTGTGCCAGCGGGGAGTGGCAAGGGGATGACTGCAAAGCTGCGAGCTGTGGGGTTTGGGGAGGGGGAGAGGCCATCAGCTCAGCGCCATGCCCCGTGCCAGGCGCAGCTGGCGGGGACACCTCCCTCCCTCCCTCCGTGCCAGGTCTGTCACATCCCCGGCGCTGGCCTTTGCGCGGTGCCGTGCCAGCGCGGTGGCAGCTGTGACGCATCCATCAGCCATGCCTGCTGCTTCCCATTGCCAGGCACACACGGGGTGACCTTCTGGGAGAGGGGGAAGAGGAGGAGGAGATGGTGGGGAGAGCCATGGGTGAGTGGGAGGCAGTGGCAGCCCTGGCTGGGGGTTTGGATTCATGGAGCGAAGCCGCCAATCCCTCCTGCTTTGCTGGGTGCAGGAAGCCCCATCCCCTCCTGCCCGCTGGGATTGAGGCACAGCTTTCCCTGCTGGGCCCTGCCGTTCCTGTGGGATGCAATGCCCGGATTAGGGGACGGAAGGATCAGGGTGATGCTTGGGAAAATGCTATTTATGGGCTGCTGCAGATCTGACTGTGCTGCCTTGGGTGTAGGAAATTTCGGGGCACTGAGTGTCCCTCCACCCTGCTCAGCCTGGGGTGAACTCTGGAGCAGCGGCCAGCAGCAAGCGGGGGTTTGGGTTCTGTGCCCCGTGCTGTGACTTGTCCATAAAACTGTCACATTTTCTGTGCTGACAGGGTTTTCCTGTGGCTCCAGCACCTGGACAGTGCTCTGCTCCGTGTGTGCCAGTTCTGGAGTGAAAGCGGGGGTGGCTTCTCTAGAAAAGGAAATATTTTCCAGGTATTCGAGGTCAGCATGACTCGGGAAATAATTATGAGCCTCTCAGGCTGGGTTGGTACAAACGGCACCGTCAATCCAGGGAGATGCAGCTCTGTGTGAAGGGGTGAGGTGGAACAGTACCAGACATAACCTGAAATGACTTAACAAGCTGCTCAAGTTTTTTAAATGCATGTGTCGTTTTTTTTTTTTTCCTCTTTAATTTAAATTTCCTCTGACATTTCATAGGCTTCATCGCTCAACGTGAAGCCAAGATCCATGTGAGTGTGTGCGGAAGGATTGTTTTTAAATTTTATTTTAAATACAGATGTCTGGAATAACTTTTTTGCACACACTGTAGGAGTGTAAAGGTTTCTAAGCAACATCATTTCATGCTGTTTGCATTCGAGAATGTAAAACAGGGTTCCTTTTTTTAAAAGTCTCTGCAGTGCAGGCATAATTACAGGATC
This sequence comes from Dicrurus megarhynchus, assembly GCA_013399195.1. NCBI lineage: Eukaryota > Metazoa > Chordata > Aves > Passeriformes > Dicruridae > Dicrurus > Dicrurus megarhynchus. Next base: position 133,134 of record VXAD01009339.1, read on the forward strand.
CCATTATGCAGCATTGTGTCTACGGTGAAGCCTGCCCTAATGGAATATTCTGCCTTCTGCTGAAGTCTTACCTGCTTTTTACCGAGACACTTAAGGACTTAATTAGCGTCATTATAGACTGCCACCCCCTTCCTCAGCCCCGTGCATGAAGGGATAATGATCTGTCCAAGCTAGCAGCGTGTTCACTTCCCATGGTTAACAGCACCACATGGAGGGAGCGTTCCGGAGCTCGCTGCTGCTCTATTGCATTGAGCATGGAGGAGGAGGAGGGGGTTGAAATGAAAGCATTTCCTAGGAGCAGTAAATACACTCTGTGTTTACTTGGCCTGGTCCCTGCCACTGAGCTGGGAGGGTGTTTGTCACTGGGAGATCCCCGTGGAGCTCCTCCGTGTGATGCCTCAGCTTGTGCTCAGAGTGGGAGCCAGCAGCCCTGCAGGTCTGTGCTGCAGGGCACCCACGGGCACTCCAGCCTTCAAAAGAGTGCCTGGAGAACAGCAGGAGCCCTGTGGACGCAGAAAACCTTCCCATGATGTCCATGTGGATGTGCTACGTGTGGGCAGCATCTTCCGCTGACCTGCATGTCCATCCATCCGTATGTGTAATTAGAGATGGAATGGTTTGGGTTGGGAGGGACCTTAAAGATCACCCAAATTCCACCCCCTGCCATGGGCAGGGACACCTTCCACTATCCCAGGTTGCTCCAAGCCCTGTCCATGGCCTTGGACACTTTCGGTGATGGGTCAGCCACAGCTTCTCTGGGCACCCTGTGCCAGGGCCTCCCTACCCTCACAGGGAACAATTCCTTCCCAATATCCCATCTAAACCTCTTTTAAACTGGTTCCTGCCTTCTGCTCTTGCTGGAAGCAGCTGTGGTTAGTGGGTTGGAGTGACAGGAGGTGGCTTGAGGGCACTGCTGTGATGCTGAGGGGAGCTGGGGAGGATCACCCTGCTGCTACATGACAGCATCTGCACAGCTCCTGTCAGCTGGATGGTCAGAGCTAAACAACATTTGCACTGAGCTGCCCAACAGAGTTTTATAAACATCTGGGGGATTTTTGTGTTTTATGAGATGAGGAGTGTTGGCTTTTGTACCAGAGACGGGGCCAAAGGAGGTTTTATTGCTGGTTAGGTAACTTCTCTGGCATGTTGTACTGGGAGCCCCAGACCTAATTAATGAGGTGTGGGAGTGCTGTGGTGCATGTGTTGTTTTGTGTGATGGCTGTTGCTGCTGCACCCCGTGCCAAGACGTGGCCGTGACATTTTCCTTACAGGTGGACAGCTCTCAGCCCCCTCCACCTCCTGTGTCCATCCCGTGGGGGCATTTCTGCCCTATCTGTGTCAAGTTTTTGCTGTCCCAGCAAGTTTTCTCTGGAATTCTGCTAGCATCTTGCAGGGAAGTTCACCCAAAACCTCTGCTCTTTGCACTCGTAGGTTCAGGTGGGAGGGGGCACTGTGGGAGCGGTCGGGGATTTGGGAGCTGGTCCTGTGGGATGTGGCACTCCCACAGCTGCATTCAGGGTTGCTGTTCAAAGGCTGGGGGCTCATCTCGTGTGAGAAGCAAAGGCAGGAAAGGAGCTGTGATGCTGATGGATTTCCCATTGTCCTTGACTTGTTTGGAGTCCTGAGCATCACCTGCTTGGCTTCCTCACCTCAGCAAATGTGCATGGCCTGGGGTGATGCAGGGAAGTCACCCAAGCTGGGAGCAACCTGCCAAGCCCAGAGCTGCTCCAGGGCCTCGTCTTCCTGGCTTGTGAAAAGTGTCCCTGCCCGTGGCAGGGGCTTGGAAGGAGATGATCTTTAAGGTCCCTTCCAACCCAAACCATTCTACGATTCCATGATTTCCTGCTCTGCTTTGCCGCTCCAGGCTGGCTCTCCTGCACTGTCCATTCCTAGGGAGGACTGGCTGCAGCAATGCAGCGCCTGGTTTTTTGGTTTTGTTCTTCAAAAGCCACTTGGCTCCTCTCTGGCTTTTCCAGCCTCTGCCCTCAAGGAGCTGTGTGTGCTCCCTGCTCAGAGAGCTGGGAACATCTCCTCAGCCCCACACAGGCACGGGAAGGTGCAGGCAGTGCTGGCCCCCAGCCCAAAGCCCATCCACGCTGCAGCTCCCTCGTGTTTTCCAGGGAGATGGCCGGAGGTCTCCGGCAGTGCACGGTGCCTTTGGCTTCACAAACATTGAAAAATGGTGCCAGATGGATGGAGCTTTACAGGATCACGTCGTCTGCCCTGCGCTCCGTGTATTTTAAACAAACCTGGGAGGGGGCTTGGGCTGGATCCTTGTTTGTTCTTGAAGGAATTGATGAGGGCTTCAGAGTCCTCGTCCATCCATCTTCCATATGGAGATAAAAAGTTTTGGCTGAACACTGCTAAATGTGCCGTCATCTATCACAGCGGAGGCGGGATTGTGTCAAGGAAAAATAATCCACCATCAGGCTCCAAAGGAGAAAAAAAGGGGGAAAAAAAAAAAGGGAAGAAATAAGATTTCCAGTAAAATGCATCGCTTTTAAAAATCCAATTCACTCTTTGCCAAGTCATTGTTTGGTTTTAGTCTTGTTTCACATGAAAGCAACCTTTAAAGGTTACTTTTATCCCCCTTTAATGAGCTGTAGAAATGAGGCTGGTCTGTCACAGGGCAGAGGGCAGGGACGGGGCCGTGTGTGGAGCTGATGCTCCCCTTTGGAACGGCCCTGTGAGCTGTGAGCAGATTCTGCAGCCAGCAGCTTTCAGCAAGAGAAATGAAAGAGGATCATTGATGTATATCTCTCCCCTCGCTGTGGTGGAAATGATATGTGCTGCAGCGTGTGTGGGAGAGAGAATAGACGGGGCTGGCTGTGTTTTTCGGGAGTGTTCTGGATGCTGGGGTTTGCACCCTGGGGACCAGGTTTGCTGCCACCCCTGCTGTGCTGGGTGCTGAGCTCTTCAGAGATGTGACCCCAGTGAGAGCTCTTGGAAACCTGATCCCTGCAGCGAGTGAGACCTGGCCCTCATCCTGCCCCTGTGGGTCAGGGGACACCCAACCCTCCCCAGGACAGCCCCGTGCTGCCCCTCCTTCCCTCTGCGCTGTCCGAGTGCGTTCAGGTGACGACGAGGGTGTCCCAGCACCTCTGCAGGGATGGACTGTGCCAGGACACCCAGTGTCTGACCACTGAGTGTCCAGCTGTGCTGCAGGGCAGCGTGAGGGAGTGGTGGGCAGGGTGGGCATGGGGCACAGCTGCCCACGGGTGGGGCTCCTGCAGCTCCACAGCGAGGTGGCTGCGTGAGCGGAACAGGGCTGGCAAACGCAGCAGCAGGGTCTCTAAACGAGACCCATCAACCTCTATCTGTGGATTGGGCTCTTCCTTCTCTCACCAGATCCTCTTCTCTGCCCAGGCATTGTGCAGGAACGGATCCAGAGTCCCCCAGCCCAGCTGGAACCCTCCCAAAGCGCAGCACAACCCTCCCAGTCTGAGGGCTGCTGCATTTTCTCACTCTGCTCCCAAGGGCTGTGCTGCTAAAACGTCTCCCTCGTTTTTCTTCCATTCACGTCACGTTGCTTGAAGCTTTTAGGGGAGACCTGGCTGATGCAGAAGGAGCAGCAGTGGGGGGTAAACGAGCGGTGCCGTGCACAGAAAACCCGATGTGTTTGTGCTTCCCCGTGCTGCTGTGGATGTGGGACACGGACCTTGCCACGGGCCACGTCTGCACCAGGGCTGGAGGCAGCTGGGAAGGGCTTGGTGATGATGCTCTCGGTGCTCCAAGAGGGCTGATTTTCACATCCCCACCGCTGGGATGCCAGCAGGAGTCTGCAGTTGGCGTGGAGCTCTGGCCCTGCCTCTTGCCACCCTCTGGAGAGGCATTTTTCCCGAATCCCCCTTTCCCAGCAGAAATCATCTCCATCTTCTCTACAGAGCCTGTCTGTGTGAGGGGGGGTTTTGCACGAGAGGACTGTGCTGCTTGGGCTGTTTTTGGCGCTGTGGTGTGAGGGCTGCCGGGCGCTTCCCCCCGCAGCAGGAGCAGCCGCCCCGGGATGCTCCGTGCGAGCAGGATGCGGTGGCCCGGAGAGGAGCTGTCTGCTGGGGAGCTGCCAGCCTGGAAGGCGCTCTGGAGACATTCCCTTGAAGCAGAGCTGAGGAGGATGCTGTTTTCTGTGGAAGTGTCAGGAGGCCGCTGGAGGCAGTGGGCAACAGAGAGCAACTTTCCTATGGGAAAGTAAAGCCTTGTTCCATTTTTAACCCTTGGTAATTGAGTCCAGGGTGAAATGTGACCCCAGGTTACATAGTTGTAATGCCTTCCCTGTGTGCTGGGCTCTGGGCCCTCAGGAGGGGGAAGGAGCAGTCGTTTGCTGCTTTTGGCCCAGCTCCATGAAGAAGCGAATTTGTCAGTGGCTGTAAATAATGAAAATCGGGAGGCAGGAAGCGGACATCTCCTTAGGTGACATCGGAGCCCGCAGCCCCGTGTGGCTTTGGGGACGCTCAGCCGGGCCAGCGCGTGTGGCTCAGGCAGAGGGAAGCCTGGGAGAGTGGCAGGGGAGTTTGGGGTCCCTGGTGGGGCCGTGTCCATGTGGGAATCTGTGTCCTGGGAACCATGTGAACTGGCCCTGGCCCGCCAGCAGGAAGGAAGACAGCCCAGATAGGCCATCGCTTTTGGCAGGGGTCTCTCCCAGGTATAATGAGCTTTCCATGCTCAGCTTTGTGCTCTCTACTCGTGGATGGAGTTGGGGAGTCACATAAATCCCGTGTGATGGGAGCTGGATCCCAAAGCATCCCCGTCAATTTGGGAGCTCTGCAGGCACTGCCAGGGTTTGGAAACCACACCCAGCAGGGGCATCCCTCAGCAGCCTGCATGGGAGATGCCTTATCCTGGGCAGCTGGGATCTCCTCAAGCTCCTTTTTACCTCTGGTTTCCAGGAGGCTTTGTAATCCGATGATTACACTGAGACAACAGTGATAAAAAATTTATTTGAGCCTTGTCATTAAAAATAGATGGCTGTAGCCTAAAGGTGACTTGTTGGATGACTTGCTTGCTGCTCTGCTTTGTTATGAAGCCTGGAAATTACTGGTTTTTTTAAAGTAGTGTTGCTTGTTTTCCTCACACTTTTTCCCAACCTTACAAACATTAAATATGCCGTGTCAGGTTGGTTTTGTTGCGGTCTCCTAGGAAGAGCTGCCCACTGGGAACTTTCTCTGCCCTGAGGATGTCAACAGATCATTTATCCACCACGAGGAAAACAACAGTTGACTGTAAAATGAGACCTTAGAAATAAAAAAAAAAAAAGAAGAAGTGGAGAGTTAGCAGCAGTCAGCAGTTCCTCTGGACTTGCTACTTCAAATATCCTTGTTGTAAATTCCCTGGAAAAAGGGTAGGGTACACAAGAGCAGAGTTTTTGGTGTTAAATACTTCCAGACCTCCTCAGGCCATCAGGAGGGAGCAGGCCAGCTGTTGCTCCAGATGTTGCCTTGGGAAATGGATCACCCGCGGGAGCATCTCTCGGATGCCTTCCCCTTCTGGCTGTGCGAGGCAGCTTTTATGAGTTTTTTCCCCAAAAATGGCATGAGATTCGTCTCTGGGGCTACTTGGGAATGTGGGGTGGGGAAGAAGGAGTGGCAAGAGGCCAGTGGAAATCCCAGAGGGTGCTCCAGACACAGGAGATGATGTGGGCAGGCGAGGACTGCACAAGAAGTGTGTGGGTTCTGCTGCCATCCCCGATTTCCCTGCTGTGATGTGGAACAAGGAATTCTGTTAACCCCGCTCCCCTGCCAGCCCAGTTAAACAGGAGGTGCTGAGCAACCCAGGCACCTCTCCCACCTCTTGGAAATCCTGGGAAATGAATGTTTTGGTGTTAGCACAAAGCAATTAGAAAGGATTTGTGTTTTCTTGCTGGATGTGCCTTTTCCCACCTCCTGGATTAATCCTGGATGCAGATGCTCATCGTTAGCTGTGCAGCTCGGGGTTTGTGTGCCTTGCCAGGACCTGGCCTGCATCTTGTACCAACAGAAGCAGATGAAACATCTGCTCGAGGGGGGAAGAAAACCCCATGGTGTTTCCTGCCAGCTTGGCTGGGAGAGAGGAAGGGACGGGAGGGTGGAGAGGGCACAAACAAGAGAGTGTTCAGGGTGGAAAAACGGGATCCGGTTTCTCCATAACAAACTCCATCTCCGGGCCAGCGTGAGCGGGATGTTTGCAATGACTGGAAAGTCCAAACCTCGCAGTCCCTGAGGATGGTGAGGGGCAGAGAGGCACGGCTGGGTGGGAACGTCCTCCCCAAAGCCTCTGGGGAGGTGCTGATGAGGGCACTGCTGTGGGGCTGACTGAACGGGGGTGTGAGACAAAGGCCATCAGCCGGGGGGGACGGGCTGTGTGCCACTGTGACACCGGGCTGTGTGCCACTGTGACACCGTGCCGGGCTGGGGACGTGAATTCCCAATGAACTGCGAGTGCTGAAAGGCTGTGCTGTCCCTCAGGGAGGGATGGACACCGATCAAAGGCATCCTTGGTGTTCCTGGTCACTGGGGACAGAGCCACGGATGCTGGTGCTGGCGGGCTCGTGGCAGTGGCAGCCCCGTGCTGAGGTCACTGCTGTGGCACCAGGCACAGAGCACCCAGCAGGGCTCACCTGGGCTCCTCTGGGGCTGGAAGGGCATCAGGGTGATGCAGGATACCTGAGGGGAATCTACAGGAAAGGTGGAGAGGGACTTTTTGCAAAAGCCTGGAGTGACAGGACAAGGGGGAATGGCTTCAAACTGAGAGAGAGTGGGTTTAGATGGGATTTTAGGAAAAGGATTCTTCCCTGTGAGGGTGAGGAGGCCCTGGCACAGGGTGCCCAGAGAAGCTGTGGGTGCCCTTGGATCCCTGGAAGTGTCTCAGGCCAGGTTGGATGGGGCTTGGAGCAGCCTGGGAGAGTGAAAAGTGTCCCATGGCAAGGTGTTTGGAACTGGATGATCTTTAAGGTCCCTTCCAACCCAACCCATTCTGTGTTTCTATGTGGTTTTTCAGGCAGCATCTGGGCATGGGGGAATTGAAAGGAACAGTCCTAATGCCCCAAAGGATAAAAGGACACACTAATAAACGAGTGGGCAGGATCCCTGGGGACTCCTGAAGCCTTGCAGGCACCAGTGGATGTGTGTTGGATACGTCAGCAGGGACAGAGACCCTGGGGCTCACAGCAGACAGGGAGTGGTGGGATAGTGGCGTGTTCAGCCTTGGGAAAAACTGCTGCAAAAGCAAAGTTCACTGCCTGGAAACTGATTTTCAGTCTGTGCCCGACGGAGCCTTTGGGCCACCCTTTGTTTCACTGGACAGAAAGTGCAGTTTCCATGGGATTTCCATTGCTCCTGTTCCAGCAAGGAGCGTGGCTGCTGCTGCAGGGTGGCTGCAGTATTAGGCCATCCTCAGGGCTTGACAAATCACCTTGCCAAACGTGCAGCAAGCTGCTGTTTGCAGAAGGGTTTTGTGGAAAAGGCACTTAACCCGGAGGAAGAGGCCTGGATTCCAGAGCAGTCAGCTCGGAGCTGTGTCCCCCTTCACGTGCAAAGTGAAGCTTTTCTCAGAGGTGAACATCACTTTAAGGCAGGATAAACCCAGCCCAAGGCGGGGAGGGACGGCTCTTCCACGACCACAAGTTAATCAGCCTGGAGCTCTAAACAGGGCAACTCCTGGCAGGCAGCTCCATGCACAGGTCCCTCAGGGGTCCCCCAAGGGTCCCCCTGCCCGGCCTGAGCTGGGAAGGGATGAAAGAGCAGCAAAAAGTCAGCTGCTGAAAATTTCCTTCCTGCTGCTGGGAAGGACGGGCAGTTCTTCCTCGGGGTGAATCACGCTCCGTGCTAAGCAGCTAATCCTGCTGCCTGTGCTGGCCCCTGATAAGCTCTCCGGCCAGCTCTGATGATTTTCCAGCATCTTTATTGGAAAAAATAATGTCAGAAGCATTTGGCAGTCAATTATGTTTCATATGATTAATGTTAATTATTATCAGTTTTGTTAGTTCACCTAATCCACCAGGATTCTCCCATTAATAGATGTCACTAATTTGTTCCCAGAGTTCACTCTCTCCCACCAGTGGATTTTGGAGCATTTCCCCAAAATGCCCTTTATTTTGTATTTGATTGGAAGTTAATTATTGTGAGCTGGGAGTTTCCACAGGCTCCTGTAAACACCAACTAAGCTTTGCAGTCTGGGTTATTTTTACAACGTGTCAGGCAGAGAAACCGAGGGTAACAGTTTGGGAATGCTGGGAGACATCTGATTGAAAATGGGAATTGGCAGATAAGGGATGTGGAAGAGCAGGAGGTAAGGAGTGTGATGGGTGTGGATGGAGGGAAAAGAGGGTTGAGACACCCTGAATTCATGCCCACAGGCACAGAGTGGAATCTGACTTCTCTCCGTACTCTGGAGCAAGATGGAGCACAAGGAATTTTTGCATGGATGCAAAACAATTTAAGGATCATTAAGACAGCAGGCTGGATGTGGAAGAAAATCCCTGGATAAAAGCTTTTCTCTTGCTCAATTTTTAAAATTTTGTTCACCCTTTTTTCTCTTTTTCTTTTTCCCCCCTCCATGAGGCACCAAGGAAATCCAAGAGATCTCCTTGTGCCTTTTTGGGTGTGGATGCCCTTGGAGCAGCTGCTGGCTGGCAGATGGTGCCCATTCCCTGTTCAGTGCTGCTGGGGGGATGGTTTGAATGCAGCCCACAAAGAGACTGGTTTAAAAAAGGGTCGAGGGCTCCAGACAATCTCTGTGACTCCAGCATGTGTTCAAACCCCGTGCACAGTTCAGCACGTGGAGCTGTGCTAACACAGCTCCTCGCCAGCGAGCAGAGTGTTTGTTTGGAGATGGCGTTGTGAGCCCTGGAGAGCTGGGCAAGGGTTATTTTCATTCCTAACACAATAACAAACCACAGCACTATGGAATTTATCCTATAGGAGCAGCAGGAGGGGGTCAGGGGCTGTCTGAGCGCAGCACTGAGGGCTCTGCTTGTTGTGTTTGGCTTGGAGACAGAATTCCCAGTGGGATTTTTGGGGCAGCAATCAATCCCTGTCTGCTTTTCTTTCTTTGATGGAGTAACAAGGAGGGGGAGCCTGGTGCAGGATGGCACTGGGGGGGTGCCAGTGGTGGAATGGAATGGGTTGGGTTGGGAGGGACCTCAAAGATCACCTGGTTCCAACCAGGGACACCTTCCACTGTCCCAGGCTGCTCCAAGCCCTGTCCAGCCTGGCCTTGGGCACTGCCAGGGATCCAGGGGCAGCCACAGCTTCTCTGGGCACCCTGTGCCAGGGCCTGCCCACCCTCAGGGTAAAGATGGGATGGCACAAGAGGGGCCCACCTTGTCCAAAACTCATTGAGGCACTGGAGGGTCAGTAATTTATTTTTTGTTAAGCACAGTTCTGTCCCTGGGTGTTTTTTTTTTTAAATAAGGACACTGCTTAGTTTTTTGCAGTCGAGAGCAGACTTTTAGGGCATCCTTCGCCTCGTGTCTGTGGTGGGGTCACTCAGCTTCCTGCTCTGCCTCACATCTCCACCTCCAACTGGCACAGTGTTGCTCATTTCCCACTTTCAGTTTGGAGTGCAGCTTTAATGGAAATGTTAATTTACAGCAACAACTTCACCGCATCTGATTTGGGAAAAAGCTCTCAAGTTTTCCATGTTATCATGACATGGTTATCAGACAGCGACTGACCGTAGAACCCCAGCCCTCTCCTCGACCTGACAAAGGTCCTAACAGTGGTTAGAGAAAGTAAAAGTGCCCTGCAGTCAGTCCACGTCCCAGGGAGTTATTTATGGGCAGCTTTCTCGGCAAGTATCGTAAAGTTTGTGATTAATTCCTGGGAGAAAGCCGCTGCTGGGACATGGTGACACCGGGGGCTCTGTGCCTGCAGCCCTCGGGGCAGGGCAGCTGCTGCACTGAGGTTGCTCTTGAGAAGTAACAAAGCAAAATCCCGGTTTATTTATTTGTCTTCTTGTTCTTAACGGCCTGTCGGGGTTGGGAAGCTGAAGGGAAGCTCTTGGGGTGGCCTTTGGGAGAGTCTTGCATTTCAGGAATCAGAGTCTGGCACACAGGCACTGAGCAGAGCCCTGGGCAGGTTCTCGGGCAGGGCTGCTGACACTGGATGAGCACTTCAGGTGCATCCCTCGTGCTGTCCTTGCAGTTCTCACTGCTGTGCAAAGCTGTTCACCTGCTGCACTGCCTGGGGGCAGAGGAAGGATGCTCTGATCTGAGGTTCTCCCTTTTCTGCCTCCTGCCTCCAGTGTGAGCTGAGATGAGCTGAGATGGATCACTAATTCCTGCTCTGCTTTGCTTCCCCATCCCAAAAACGGGAATAAAGCAGCTCTGTGCACTTAAATTCAGAGCTCAGCTCCCTTGTCTTAGGCAAAGAGTGAATGAAACGAGGTCTCTCTTGCCCTGCATCCATCTGGCTCCTCACCAGTGGCCAGTCCAGAGCATGGAGCTGACATGACGAGATTTTTTTTTTTGAGGTGATGTGTCAGCAAGGTGGGATGAGAGTCAGGAGTTGGTTATTTTGGAGAGGGCAGCCCAGCAGGATGGCTCCTGGCCGTGTCCTCAGCACAGCAACTCAGGGCAACTCAGCCTTGCCTTTTTCCTCCAGGAGAAAACGTTTGCTGGAGGGTTGTGGTGGGTGCAGATGTTTTGTGTCTCTTATCCCTCGAGGTCAGCTGGAGTTCTGCCAGCACCGGTGACGTGGTTGTGCAGCAGAGGCCAAACCCTCCCTCAGACAGCGCATTTTGTGCCTTTTCTGTGCTCTCTGAAGGCTTTTATGGCACCCCAGCACAACCTGGGCTGGGGCTGAGCTGGTGGCACTGGTGCCAAATCACCCAGAGAAGGTTTCCTGTAGCACCACTGACCCCGTGCCAGGCTGGTGTCTGTGGAAAGCTGCAGATGACTCATTTCCCTCCCGAATTCCTGTCTCTCCTCCCTTTGGGCATCTCGCTGCCAGCACTGCTCTCCCAGCTGCCTGCACGACGCTCTTTGCTCGCTCTATTTATAGGGAATTTAATAAGATATCAATTAAAGAAATGAAAACAAACCGAAGATGGGTCTGTCAGCCGAAAAGCTGGAGTTGGTAGCAGTTGCTCCAAATCTTGTCAGCTCTTTTTATAGACAGTCCCTGTTGTTGTGGGACAGCTGGGCTGGACTCGTGTGTCCCAGCAGCCCCCCTGTCCCTCTGCTGGGACCCTTGTGTCCCCTGCTCGTTAAAAAGGGGAGGGATGCTAATGAGAGAAGTGGGCTTGAGGGAGTCCCTCTTTGTAAAGCACACTGTTAATTAGCTCTCCTGATTTACTGCTTTCCTCTTTGGGGGATATGGGATTTGCGATCCTGTGGGGAGGATGTGAGCTGGCATGGAGAGAGATTTCTGCTCCTTCAGGGCTTTATGATCCTCCTTCCTCTTGAAAATTCCAGCTGTGGGGAGAGACCAGGAAATTGGAGATTTGTTTCTGACTGAGTGAATTAGTGTCTGTCTCTGTGAAATCTGTTTCTCTGAGTTTTCCTGCACCCTAAGTATTCTTTTGGCTCACTGCCTCGCACCTCTGCAGTGTCAGCACGGAGAGAGCCTCCTGCTGCAGTCAGAGGCCATCCCAAACAATCTCCAGCTCCGTCTGGGATCTCTGGTATGTTCATTTGTTCCGTGGCTTTGAGAGGGTGGGGGTGAACAGGCAGAAATCCTCCAGCCAGGGTCCTCTCCTGACCCTGTGGGCTCCAGGGTCCATGTGCTTATCACTGAGGGTGTGCCAGCACTGCCCTCATGCTCCCAGCATCCCTGTGCCCCTTTTCCAAAGCTACCTGGAACAGATTATTTCTCTTTACAAGTTTGAGCTGCTTCTGCTCTTTATTCCTGTAGGCTCTGTATTCTGTATTCTTTTTATAAGAACTTGTAGTGACAGGACACAGGGAGTGGCTTTAAAATGACAGAAAGTGGGTTTAGATGGGATATTGGGAAGAATCCTTCCCTGTGAGGGTGGGGAGGCCCTGGCACAGGGTGCCCAGAGAAGCTGTGGCTGTCCCTGGATCCCTGGCAGTGTCCAAGGCCAGGCTGGACGGGGCTTGGAGCAGCCTGGGACAGGGGAAGGTGTCCCTGCCCATGGCAGGGGGTGGAATTTGGGTGATCTTTAAGGTCCCTCCCAACCCAAACCATTCAGTGATTCTCAGCCTGGTGATGTTAACCCTTGCCTGGGTCTCTCTCTGGGGAGATTGTGATGAACAAAGCCAGGACTTTGCCCAGATGAAGTCTGGGTCTCACTTGTCCCTCCTGTCACTGTCACCTCTTTCTGGTCTTTTCTGCTCCTGCTGCTTCCTCCATCAGCTCCTCCTGTGCCCACCTCTGCTCCAGCTGCCTCGGATTTGTCAGGCACTTCCTCTCTCCTCCAATTCACTTCCCCAAAATTACCACACGGAGAAAACTACCTCCTCCAGCCTTATTAAAAACACAAGGAAATGTATCTGCACAGCTCCTGGGCTCCCTTTGATATTGTTTGATCAACTGAGAGCAAGAGGAAGGAAAGTGCTGAGTTGGGGGAATTCAATAGGAGCTGCTCAAAATAAAAAAAAAGAAGCCACGTCCAAAAGCACAAGCGTGATCTCATGCAACACAGACATTGTGATCTGGGAACCACAGAGGGCTGAGCCTTCGTGTCTGGGCAAACAAAGGGACAGAAATAGCAGCCCAGAAATATTAATTCATTGTCCAAGTGATCCCCACTCCCCGGCCATATGATTTATATGGAGCAGAAACCAGGGCAGCTCTGCTTGGCTTCTTTATGTAAGGGAAGGAGAGTGGAAAAAGAGTGAAAACTCACGAGTTGGGCTCGGCTCTGGGGACTTCTGTTGTGGCCTTTAAGACTCTGAAGTGACTCCTTCATGCATGTGTTAGAAAATCAACCTTCAAGTCATGCTGTGGCTGAAGTGCATTTGGGGCCACAGCCACTTCTAATTCAGGAGTTTCATTTGGAGGTTATCAAACAAGCAATACTTTGATCCTGCCTTGGCATTTGCACACCCAGCAGCATCCTGGGGGCTCGCTCTGGCTGTCCTTCCTGCCAGCTGTCTGCCACTGCCATTTCTGTCCAGGAAAACCAGCCCAAGACCATCCAGGGAAAAGAGCTGTGAAGGAGAATGAGGACAAACGTGGTTCACAAAAGGCCCTTGGGGACAGGGAGCTGGAGGGGCAGGAAGTGTTTCAGAGATTGGTCTCAATCGGGTTTATTTTCTACTGAGGCTGTCCCAATTCATCCCAGTCGCTGTCTGTCCTCTGCTCCACTGCTGTCCAGTCACTACCTTGGGCCAGCCCTGTAATGGGCCCTGGCAAGCCCAAGGACATCCCGAGAGAGGAGCTGTTAGAAATGGGAGGTTGAAACACCAGGTAGAACTGGCACTGTGCTTGTGTGTCAGCGTGAGACCCCGCTCCAATGAACCATCTCCTTTTCGTCTTGTCGTTTTCTGTGAAATAGTTTTTTCCCCCCCTTCAGGATCCCTTTTTCTTAGAAAAAAAAATTATTTGTCCGCCTGTGTCTGTGCAGATCAAACAACAAACTTCCATCATTACACGCCAGTGAGTCCCAGGGGCCATAATGACTCTGCCTTAAAAAGAACCCCAGAGCCCCCTCGCAATTGCTCTGCAGGCTGGGATGAGTTCCTGCATTCCCCAGGGAAAGGCAGAGGCAGACTGAGGAAGAGACCCAGGCAGAGACGGTCACTCTCATGAAAAGGCTTTGATGACTTTTCATATCTGCTTTTTGTCCTCTTTGCAGCTCGGCTTTGTGCTCTGATGTGAGCTCTGTGAAATGGATGTTTCCTTTCAACCCTCCTCCACCTCCATTCCTTTTGCCTCTGTCTCCTTTTCTCCCCCATCTCCTTTTGGGTTTTTTTTGTGTTTTATTTTTTTGCAGGGGTGAGGAGGGGTGGGGGTGGTTTAGAAAGGTCTCATCTGTTAATAAACCCTGCTCCAGCCACTTAACGTCAGCGTGTAAGGAATGATATTCCAAATGCTCAGCTCCTTCTCAGGCAGTGGAAGGAAGAGGTGAAGCTGGGTTATTTCCTGATGATGCTCTGTTGCAACGAGTTTTGCATCAAGTTTTGATCCATTGACAAAGGTGCAAACTTCCAGCTCTGAGTGTTTGGGGAAAGGTGCAGCTCGGTCTTAAGGTGAGGCCCTTAAATTCCTGTGACATTGTTCTGCCAACCTGTGCAATGAGGGATAACGCCTCTCCCTCCCTCCTCTTCCCCCAGAGAACTGCTCGGCTGTGTGGTTCTTTGGGATGTCTGGACAGTGGCACCCTCAGAACTTCAAACAAAAGAGACTCCAGTGCAGCAGGAGTTTTTCCAGAGGTGTTTTTCCTCCAGTCAGGGCAGTGCAGCACATTCCTGTTTGTCCCAGCCTGGGAAGGGGATAACAGGAGGGCTGCACCTCTCTGGGCTGGGGTACCACGTACCCTTTCATTTAGAACCAGCTCCCATCAGGGCTGGCAGGGTTTTGGCATCAATTAAAAGGGGAGCTGGAGCACCCAGCTGTTTCTCCTGCCTGCAGTACAACCTCTCACGAGACCTAATCCATCATCGTAGCCGTGGTTTGTTCTGAGTTGCTGATCCACGGACACCCTCTTGTGAGTGACCCCTCGAGGACATGGGGGGTGCTGGGGTGGCAGAAACCATCACCTGCACGTCCCCAGGGACAGGCACCGGTGCTGGCCTCAGCTTTATCTCCTTGCCAGTGTCATCGGATAAGGGTGGGGCTGGCCGGTGGCTATCCCAGAATAATCCAGCAATAAGGAGTTTAAGCAGGAGATGAGGCTCACTTGGAGATGCAGGGAAGTCCAGACACATCTCATGACAGACGCAGACGTAACAGGTCATTGTTTTCATTTTATTTAATTTATGAAAAAAGGGAGGGGGCGGGGGAAACTGCCCTTGCTCAGTCTCTTCTTCGTTTTCCTGTGTGTTTCTGTTTTTTTTTAATTTTCAAAGTAGCAAGTGTGACCCTTCCAGCTGCCTAATTTCACCTTGTCTTCTCTTAGTATCTCCATTTTCTGCTGTGCTTCCTGCAGCTCTTCATGGTGACTCCCCAAAACCTCTGGGGAGTGGAAGGTGTCTCTGCCCACAGCAGGGGGTTGAAATGAAATGATCTTTAAGATCCTTTCCAACCCATTCCATTCTATAATTCTAGAAATAATTATTGACTAAATGGGATTCTTGAAGTGGATCTCTGTGACAGCATGTTTTGTCCAGCTGGGTCACCAGCCAGCAGCAGCTTTGGGCAATTGTGCTCCTCAAAATTAATTCTCCTAAAGCTACAGGAGTCGGGCATTTTCCTCTTTTTTTTTTTTTTTTTGCACGCAAGCGTTAGGCATGTGAGGTCTCACAGGTTTCTCTGAGTTGTTATAAATTATTAGCAACTGTAGCTAATTAATCTCAAGGGTTTCGTGGTAAGCTTGTCTAGCACACATAAGAGAAACGAATCCTTTTATTTTACTTGGCCATTTTTCAGGTTTGCTGTCTAGATCTGCCCGTTCCTTAGGATGTGAATTTGGGCAACACGTGTCCCTTGCAACCGAATTTCTTCCCCAGAATGCTAATGCTGGTAGCTCTTTGAGGCTTTTGTGGAGCACTTGGAAGTTGTGTGAGATGAAAAACATAAATAAACTACTAACTAGCCTTGGCATAACTCTCCGAGCAGTGTCTCTGCTGATACGGAGGTTGGCTCCAGATAAAAGTATCCTTCTGTCTTGGTAGTGATACGATTTGGATGAGGTTTTAATCCAGGACTGTGAGGCCAGATGAGACTCCTTTTCAAAGGAATGTCTTCCCTTGGATCATTTGCCCACTTTGGAACTCTCAGAAGTCTGTTTATGACATGGCTTTCATTTATTTCTTTAGCTGGTGGTCAAGTGTTAATAGGCACCAGAATATTTCCCTCCAAAGTATCTTAGGGTCCTAAATCTTAAAAATAAATGGGGTTCAAGTACCTAAACAAATTATTTTGTTTGGGGTTTTTTTTGGGGGGGGCGGGGGGAGGAGTTGGTATAATTTTAATTGAATTTTTTTTTTTTTGCTGTGTAGTAGCAGGAGAATCAGAGTCAGCCACACTCCCTGCTCTACCTACACGTGCTGAATGTGCAGAGATCGTGTCTTTACCTGGGGGTGGTTGGCATTCTGGAGAGGGACCTGCCTCTGAGTCAGCTCTAATGGGTTTCATTCTGCTCCAGCAGCGGTGGTTTACACTTGGAAAGTGAAAAGCCCTTCTAGATAAAGCATTACACAGTGTGCAGAGCCATAGTCTGCTCCAGAGGCTAATTTAAAACCCATGTTCTTGCTCCCAGCTTTAATGTGCTAAAGAACAGGCAGCACTGACAGCTTGCTGAACAGGAGCAGTGATTTGGAACCCTGATTTGCAGAGCGTGTGTGTGTCTGCGTGCGTCTTGTCTGAACAGCCCAAATTGCAGCCTCTGTCAGAGTGGCTGCAATTAATTACAGATTGCTGCCAAATTCTGGCCTGGATTGCTGCCTCAGTCCCACGGAGGAAAGCAGCACAGAAGTGACAGGGTGGGAGCGAGGAAGTCAGGAAATGAAAAGAGGGTGAAAAGCCTCGCTGGGGGTTTGTTGGGCAGGTGGAGGGAGAGGGAAGGAGGCTGTGAAACGGTGGGATTAGGGCAGGAAAACACCCAGATTTCCATTTTTTCCTTAATTTGGTGGATTTGCCACGCTTTAGCTGTGACATCTCTGTAATTCTTGTTATGGGAATTAGCACTGGAGAACACTGGAGAGTGGTTGTTGGGGTTTCTAGCAGAGGTTTTATGGGGGTGCTGGAGCACCCCTTGCATCCAGAACAGCAGAGCCACTTCTTGCAGCCTGAAGAGCTCCTTTGAGGAGCAAAACCTCTGAGCTTGCAGCCCAAATAGTCCAGTTATGAATTATGATGCTCGTTTTGGGGGACACGCAGTCTGGTGCCCGCTTGGAGCAGATTTCGGCAGGATGCTCATTTATCCAAGTGCAGGACTCGAGTGGCAAAGAGCTGCCACTCTCTAGGACTTTGCTGAGCTGCTGAAATCAATAAAATCTCTGAGCAAAAAGCAGCAGCACGACCATTGCTCCCAGACAAGGATATGACACTCCCGATGTTTCTGGAATATTGCAGTCACCTCTGGATAAGGTGATTTTTTTTTTTCTTTTCCTTTGGGTTTTTTTTACATGTGCTTGTTGCTTTCCTTTTTTAGTTTCTTTGCCTTGCTGCTCCTCTGCCTGGTACATATGTCTGTGTTAATTAGAGAAAAAAAAAAAAGAGTTATGCTTTTAAGTGTCTTAATTAAGATTTTTCTTAACACCCCCCCCAACATTTTCTCAGAGGTTTTTTTTTTCACTGACATCTAAAACTGTTCTTAAAAGCTGGTGTTGGAACAATCTCCTGCTTAAAAATTGACGTGTAGATGTTTTTCCAAAGACACAATCCTTGGATAATTCACCTTCACAGCACCACTGAGACCTGTAAAGGCCTTGCTGAGAGCAGCAGCGAGGTGAACTGCCTCAGGTCACTGGGAATTGGGATTGGATCTGGGATTGGATCCAGTCCTCCTGAGGCCGTCTGAATTCTGGTTCTTGAGGAATGTCTCTAAGTACAGCTGGAAAGTTGGTTTGTGTTTAAAAAGGAAAAATCTTGTTGCTCATAGCACAGTCATTGCAGAAACAGCATCTATTTGTTCACTGTTAGGAATAAGAATTTTCTCAATGGCCTGATGGAAAAGCTGCAGGGAATTCTCCTTGCAGCTGAAATCCTCTGGTGGGTATTGCAAACCTCTCCTCTGTGGTGGATCCGTGTTAGTACTGAGAAATTGAATTAAAGCTTCTTATTCCCAGACAGCTCCAATGAGACTGGAGTGACTTCAACCCAAACTCCTCGGGGTAACTGTGAGATGTCTCTGCTCTCCCTGGTCTCCAAAGGCACCAAAAGCTCCTCGTTGGCCTCCTGGCCAATATCCTCAACAAAAGGGTGGATGCTGCCAGTATGAAATGTTGGGGTCCAGTATGAAATGTTGGGGTCCAGTATGAAATGTTTGGGTCCTTAAAGCCTTGGGAGGAAAAACACTGCAGTGAGGAAGCCTTCATTCCCAAGGCTGCTGTGTCACACCTTCTCTAACTCTGCAAATCATCTGCATCTCCTGTTCCCTACTGATCCTCAGCTGGCAGAGTGTGGGGATGAATTCTCTCCTGTGGGGACGAATTCTCTCCTGTGGGGATGGTTTGAAGCAGGTTTGTTCCAGAACTGCTCCGTGGTTCACAAGTGGCTTCTCTGCTCCTGCCTTCTGACGTGTGCCAGGCCCGTGTCATCCCCTGAGCAGTGGGGGCTGATGGTAATTCCCAGATCCTGGCTCTGTGGATTTTTGGGAAGTAGCGGAAGTTGCTTGTAGAAAAAAAAGGTGCCTCTGTTTCCCTGCTTGTAAAATGGAAGTTCTGCTTCTCTAAATCTCACTGTGCTTGCCAAATGTTTTCAGATAAACAGATGAGAAGTTGCTCAGAGGAGGGGCCTCAAGGGATCTGAATTAGCCACCAGCAGACCTTCAACTGGAGTTAATGAGATGGAGAATTAATAACCCCAAGGGTGGGTCAAGCTACACTAACTCTGTACCTGTGTTCATAATTGATGATGCCCCCGTGCAGGGATCTGCTCACCAGAGTCCTGGCTCGGGTTCTGCACACTCAGCCACCTGGCAGAGCTGAAATGAATCCCCCTGTGCCCATCTGGCAGCCAGGGCCTGCAGCTCTGTCAGGGATTTGATCCCGTTCCTGCTCCTGGGGTTGGGTTCCCCTGCTTGGCACTGAGATGGGAAGGCAGGAGCATTCCCTGCTCGGCCCCTGGGAAGGTGCTTCAGTGTCCCAGAGCTGAAGCCAGAGCCAGGACCTGCTCCCTGAGTCCAAGTTTCTCCTTGGAGAGCAGATTGGAGTGTACTGAGGGATTTCTTGGCTTCTCTGTAGCTACTGAGGAAGGACCTGGGCATGTACGGCACGATGTCACTGAGGAAGGAAGCACAGAGGGGGAAGCACAGCACCTTGCAAGGTAGGAATGCCAAATCTGCCCCCAACTCCTGTAATTAGCACACCCAGGTGTTTGGCACAGTGGTTATCTGTTGTTTTGGGATTGTGTGCCATCCCTGATGGAAGGTACAGAACAGTCAGATAACAAGTACAGAACAGCACTTCAAACCCCTGGCATCTTTTCATGGGGTAGCTGTAAGGCCTTGGCGTTCTGGACAAATTTTAGGGACTTTTTTTTTTTGAGTCTGGAGAGAAAAAGTTGTGTAGTTTGTGCCACTTTTACAGCTTCCTCCACTTGCAGTGGGCCCGTGTGCTGCTGAAGCAGCTGATGCCTTCTCCTGTGGGGTAAAAGAACCCTCCCAGAGCACTCGGATCTGCTGTGGTGGAAGGAGCCAGACAGACTGTACAAGTCACTGTTTACGTTCCAGATAGGACAGGCTGCACCCAGAGCTGAGTAATGGATCTGAATTAAATCCTCCTGGTAGGCTGATGCACCTCGAGTGACTGAGCTCGGCTTACACGAACTGGCAACGTGACTGTTGGTTTGGGTTGCTGTATTTCTGCATCTTCCTTTGCAAGTACTATCACTCCTCGGGGCAGAAGCTCCACTTTCCCCCTCTGGCTGGGCTGGAGAGCTTGGAGAATTCAATCTTTGGCATCTGCAGAAAGCCTGGGCTGCCTCTCCTGGTCTCCTGCTCAGGGCTCTGGCCAGGCTGCAAGGTGTGGAAAGGTCTGGCTCAAGCAGACGCTTCCTGGCCTAAAGCCATGTCCTTATCTCAGTGTGCTTCCCAGGAAATGCGGTGGGATTCTGTCAGGCTGTGGCCTCCGGGCCCAGCTACCTGCTCTTCAGCTTCTCCAGCACGCTCTGGGCTCTGGCAAGAAAATTGCTGATGTTTAGGCCTTGTCTTTGTAAGAACAGTGTAAACAAGCCAAGCCCAGCTTGTCTCTGCGACATGCCAGTTAATTCATGTTTTATTAGGACCAGGAGAGGTTTCCTGTGGTGTGTCCTGGCCAGAGCAGATGAACACAGGAGGCCACTCATGGTCCTTTCCTTTGCTCTGTCATCTCCTTGTCCCTTTACTGAATTTGTGGTTTTTGAAGGCTTTTTGGAGCCTCTTGGTAATGAATGGATTGTGATTGATATCGGCAATTCTCAGATCCCCCCCTCTGCTGCAGCAGAGCCTTACTGGCTTTCAGGTGATGGGCATGGTAAGAAACCTGGAGAGAACGTGGCAGGGCCGTGGTTTATTGGTTTAGGGCTCTGAATCTTCATGCTTTATACTGAATTTTGTGTTGAGACATAGTAATTGTACAAGAGACAAACAAGCTTTGGTCCAGTGCCTTGTCATGTGCTGTGTGAAAGGAGGTGGACGTGTGGTTTCTGAAATTCTCTGCTTTCCAGGCCATTAAAATGTGATTTGTGAAGCAGTCAAACTTTCTTCCCTGACTGTTCATAGATCAAGAAAACCCATGTCCTTTCTGGAGCTTTTTCATAGGCTCCTATCTGCAGAAGAGCATAAAAGAAATGCTTTTTAAACTTGGGGCAGTAAATTCTGTTAAGAATTCTCAAATTCTGGGGGAAAAAATGCTGCATTCCATAGCTGAGAGCTTCCATCAGCTCCTGAATCACCAGCAGAAGTGTCCTGCAGATTGGGAACAAATCCTTGTATCCATCTCCTTGTGGGTCTCTCATGGAGGGGCTGGAGCGTGTCCAGGGCAGGGAACGGAGCTGGGGAAGGGGCTGGAGCCCCAGGAGGGGCTGAGGGAGCTGGGAAAGGGGCTCAGCCTGGAGAAAAGGAGGCTCAGGGGGGACCTTGTGGCTCTGCACAACTCCCTGACAGGAGGGGGCAGCCGGGGGGGTCGGGCTCTGCTCCCAGGGAACAGGGACAGGAGGAGAGGGAACGGCCTCAGGCTGGGCCAGGGGAGGCTCAGCTTGGACAGCAGCAGGAATTTCTCCATGGAAAGGGTGCTCAGGCCTTGGAACTGCCCAGGGAGGTTTGGAGTGCCCATCCCTGGAGGTGCCCAAGGAAGGGCTGGAGGTGGCACTGAGTGCTCTGGGCTGGGGACGAGGTGGGGATGGGGCACAGCTTGGATTTGATGTCTGAGAGGGCTTTTCCAACCTCAGTGATCCTGGGATTCTATGATTTTTATGATTTCTGATCCTATATGCACACCTGGAATTTGGGGGAATTTCCTTCTGACTGCGAGTGACCTCCTCCAAAAACATCCTTCCCCTTGGTTGCTTCCAGCACAGCTGAGGCACATCCAACCTCTTTGAAAGGCCTCGTTTCAGGCACAGCAGCCCACGGGGACATTTCCCAGACTAATTCTTGCAGCTTTTCTGTAGCCAGCAGAGGTTTCCATGGGGGAGAGGGCACAGGGGCACAGCTCCTTCCACTTGGAGGGTTCAGACACGGGAGCAGCGCTTGGATTTTTGGCCGTGCGCTTGCAGAAGCGGCTCTGCCGAGGCTGGAGGGACACACTGGGAGGTGGGGCAGCTGCCTGGCTTTTGGAGAGAGCTTCAAGGCACTCTTCTCTCTGCCTTCCTCCCACAGCACGCCCAGAGCCTGCAGGCACCTGCTCCGAGCATCCTCCTCCTTGTAGTGGGGCCGGGCTTAGGTAACAGCACAGCTCCTGTTGCTCGCAGGAAGAGGAGAGGGAGATGAATACAGGAGGCAACGCGTGTCTAATTTATTCATTCTGTCATCTCCCTGGCTTCTCCTTACCCTCCTGTTTTTGTTGAAGGCTGTTTGGAGACACTTGGGAAGGAAGCAGAGGTGGCACAGGACGTGCTGTGCGCTCGCTGATCAGCTGGGCTGCAGGATAAACACAGCATCTCCAACTCCATTTATTTCTCTGGGGGGAATTTGTTATCTGGCCACAGCCAGACTGAGACCAGCGAAATGCAACATGCAGTGACATGGGGTAGGCTGTGCATTTAAAACCTTGGCTTGCCCACACAGGCACATTTTTTATTTTTTTCCTCTTTATTTTTTTTTTTTGTGCTTTCTCCTCTGTTCCCCAGAATAGTAATCAGCTGGAGATCAGTGTTCTCTACCCACTCCTTTTCTCACAGGAGTTGTGCTGGTGGAGTGGATGCTGCCTGTGATAACCCCTCCTTCAAAACATGGGGGTTTTTAAAATAGTCTCTTTTGTAGTTTCCCCTGCCTTTCATTTCCCCTCCCAGTGTTTATTCAGGAAAAAAAGTGAGATGTGGGTGAGCCTCAAAGGGCACCTCTGCCCTGAGTGAAAGTGAACTGCAGGGGACGTGGCAGGAGCTGTGCAGAGCTTTGGCCTTTTTGCAGAGTGGGGGGTCTCGATCTCCTTTTTTTCCTGCATCATTTCTTATTTCCTGGGCTTGAACTTTGCCCAGCAGAGATGTTCAGGGTGTCTGTGCCTGCCCCAGGCACACGGTGTGTGCCCTGTCCCTGCTCCTGCACAGCCCAGAGCTGCTGCTGGCACACACAGCATCCCTCAGCCAGCCACGTGCACTTCCTGCCAATCCAGGGGATTTTGCTCAGTGATGCCTGTGGGAATTCCCTCCCCACTCAGAAGGTTTTAACAGGCTTTCTGTTGTTGTTTTGTTTTGTTTTGTTTCCCCCGTCATTGATAATTTCTGACTTTTTTTGACAGAAGCCAGTGTTAGCACTGAGAAAAGGATTAAACCACCAACCGAAAAAAGCACGAGAAAAATCTTTGAGGAATCAAGAGATTTTTTTTTTTCATTAAGTTCACAAATTCTGTGAAGAATCAGCAGGAAAACATGATCTTCCCTGCTGTAATTTCGTTATAAGGAACAGCCTGGGCCCCATGTGCGGGGAAGGAAATGCTGTGGGGGATGTGTTTTCTGGGGGCCGTTGAGCACCGAAGGGATTTGGGACACAGGACCAGGATGTGTGTCCCTCTCACAGGATGCTCTCCCCTTACCCCACCAGCCAGCACAGTCTCCTGAGGCTTGTGCACCTCTTTTCATCTTCTACTCCAGAAATCACTTGAGTTTAGGTGTTTTCCCCCCAATTTTGGTTCCGAGGGAGTGAAATCTCTATTAACCTGCCAACCACAACAGCGAGTGGAGGATCCTGTCGCCTGTGATCTGCCCCTGTCAGCCCTTCTCTGCTCAGGGCTCATCTCTGAGGCTGCAGCCCAGCCTGAGCTTTGGAGAACTTTTACAATGTAAGATATTCTAATAACCAGGCAAACAAGAGCCTCCTTCCCAGCCCCACACATTTACACACAGAGCAATGCTTAATTCTCCTGCATCTCGAGCCTGGGGGCTGTTTATATCCAGCATTGCGTGTTTATACGTGGAGTTCATCTCCTCAAGTGAAGACAGATTAAGCAGCGGGGTGAACAGACCAGTTATGTGAACTATGGGATTTCCAGCCTAGAAATTCTGCCAAGGCCAAGCCAGACAAATTGGTAGCACAGCAGTGTTTCTCATTAATGGGCATGGAAAGTTGTGCCTTGCTGATAATGCACAACAGCATCCTGTTGGGAGGTTTGGGAACCCATCTGGGAGCAGCTATCAGAGCTGTATTCCAGGCTGGATTGAGTTGTCTTGCTTTCCTCCTCTGACAAGGGGGAAAAAAAAGTGCAGCTCCCTTGCATTGACATCCTGAAATATGTGGGAATATTAGTGAGCGGTGTGGTTTGCTGAACAGAAATAAGATTATTATACCCTCCCTTCCCTCCCTGCAGCCGTCCCTTGCTGTTTGTGGTTTGCTGGGTAAGTGGTTGTGGTGCCCATCTCCCATCCCAGGACAAATTATTTCCAACTTGAAAATAAGATTACCTGCCATAATTGCATGTGGTGGTTTCCTCCGCTGCTGCCAAGTGTGGATGCTGATGCTGGGATTTGTGGGTTGGCTGCTTTTGCATTCTGCAAGGAGCTCTCTTCTCTCCCCAGCGCTGTTAACACTTCCAGGGACAGCAGGAAAGAGCCCCAGCCTTGTGTCCTGAGCCGGGAATGGGTGGTTTATTCTGCTGGGACAAACACCGGACAAAAGAAAGGAACCACATCTCCGTGTTCCCGTTCCTAACTCATTTCTTGTCCTATTCTTTATTCCCCCCCTTCCCCCCTGTCTTGGAAAAATGCATTTTAGTTCCTAATACTTGTTTATGGCAGGCTCTGGAGCAGAGGGTGTGTCTGCAGCGTCTGGCACTAAAGGTTACAGTCACCATCACCCAAATAACAAGAGGCCACTTGGCCTCGTTGTTCGGGGACCAAAACCCCAGCAATGCCAGGGAAGTGCCCAAATTCCCTCGGAATTTGAGCCTCCGAATTATCTTTTGGACTCGAGGCTTGCTGTCACTGCTGCTCCTGATGTGCATCTCCAGGATGTCGTGATTACAAAACAAACACAGCTGCTATTCCTAGCGCTGGAGTTGTGGGCAAAGCCCCTGATAAGGGACACAATGGTGCCCAGAGGGGCTTTTTCTGCCAGCCTGGCTCCTTCCAGCCTTTGCCTCGGGCCCTTCTTGCCTCCCTTTGTGTTGGAGGAGGAAGCTGGCAAAGGGCTCGCATTGTTCAGGGCTGGAGAACAACAACTCCTGCCTTGGGTGGGGCCGGGCTGGGGCTCCTGAGCTGCTCCAGGGCGGTGCATTGAGAGGAACAGAAAGGATTAAAGAGCTTGGACCGTCCTGGAGGATGATTAGAAAGCAGCAAAGCTCTCCTTCCCAGCCCGAGCTATGGGTTAAACATCTCTGCAGCACCTTCCCACCGCCTGCAGAACCACCGCTCATCTCATGAAGTGATAATACCAAAAAGTTCTATTTTTTGGCCTCTTTTGAGCCATTTTTCATCCCATGAACGCCTTCCTCACTGCCCATCAGAGTGATTTATTCAGACTGTCACTAGGA
Source organism: Dicrurus megarhynchus (assembly GCA_013399195.1). Classification (NCBI taxonomy): domain Eukaryota; kingdom Metazoa; phylum Chordata; class Aves; order Passeriformes; family Dicruridae; genus Dicrurus; species Dicrurus megarhynchus. The sequence goes on from VXAD01009339.1 coordinate 157,996, forward strand.
GCAATGTGGGGATGCTGCCCGAAGAGCTAAAAAGCTGTGGCTGGGATTATTTTCTATTTTTCTGGTAGTATTTCTTGGGAGGAGGGTGATGTTGTTTCAGGATGTGAAAAAATATGGGTCAGCCAGTCCCCAAATCAGCCTGAATTCCTGCTAGTGTGTCCCATCTCCAGCGGTGCCTGAGTGCTGAAAGGACAGGAGAGATAGCTCTGATTCATGGGAGGGAGGAAGAAAAGTGATTAAAGAGTTTGGACTCAGTTTAGAGATCCCACAGAAACGCCCGGGAATGAGTAAATGTGGTTTTGAGCCAGTGATGTGCATGGGAACCGGCGGCCCTGCAAGGCACTGAATTCAGAGCAGCGCCTGCAGAGCTCTGCACTGAGCTGGGGGAATATTTATGGGCCACTGAGTGCTTCTCAGCTGTTTGGAGAGTGTCTTCATCTCACTGTCCAGGCTTTGCTTCTTTCCTTTTTTTTCTCTTCTTTCTTTTTTCCTTGGTTGGTTGGTTTTTTCCCTTTCTTTTTTTCCTTCTTTTTTTTTTTTTTTTGTCTTCTTTCTTTCTTTTTTCCCTCTCTTTTTTCTTTCTCTCTTTTTTCTCTTTCTTTCTCTTTTCTTTCTTTTTTCTTTCTTTTTCTTTTTTAATTCTTTTTTCTTTCTTTTTTCTGTTTTCTTTTTCTTTCCTTTTTCTTTCTTTTCTTTCTTTTTTCTTTCTTTTTTCTTTTCTTTTTTCTTTTCTTTCTCTTTTCATTCTTTTTTCTTTCTTCTTTCTTTCTCCTTTTTTTCTTTCTTTTTCCTTTCTTTTTCCTTTCTTTTTCTTTTTTTAAATTCTTTTTTTTTCTTTTTTCTTGAAGTTTTTTTTCCAATTTTTTTTTTAATTCAAGCACACGTATTCCTTTTATCTCTCCCAAATCCTGCTGAGTTACCTCTGACTCTCAGCAGCAGCTGCCTGTGAGTCTCTGGCTGATGCAGAGTGAGCAGTGAGGGCTGCCCTGTGCTAGGAGTGGGATTGCAGAGCGCTCCAACTTGGCAAGAAACTCCTCTTGGCCTTTTAGGATTTTTTTCCTTTAGAAAAGCACAGTTCTTATCTTGTGAAAATATAGATATTTTCTCCATAAAGACAGGATTTTTCCTAGTTAAACACCCTGGCTCGTCTGCTCCAACAAACATCAGCCCTTTGTTATTTGGGATTATTTGCCAGATTTTTATAATTATTATATAGAAACAGTGAAAATAGCACTTTGTGGGACTGGTTCAACTTTATAAAGATCTTAATTCTGTGAAAGCACCTTTCTCACTTGCTGTCCTCTCTCAGGAGTTGCATAGCAACCACCTGCCCTCTCAGGTCCTGCCTTGAACCGAGTCTTGTTTGTGGAGATGCTGAACTTGACTTAAAAATAGATATTTTGCCCCTGATGAGTCATTTTTCCACAGGAAAAATATGTAGTTGGAGTATGGCTAAACTAAACTTCACAAATTCAATCTGCAGTGGGCATTTCTTGACATTTCTCAAATGTTGTGGGGCTGGGGCAGCTGAATTAAACCCGGGGGTTGGGCTGAGGGATGTTCAACTCCCATCCAGGGCTTTGAGGAGCTGCCCACAGCCCAAAGGGCAGTTTCCTCTGGAAGGGGATCCTATAGAGGGTTCCACCAGGTGTGTGTTTGTGTGGGACCATCCCTTGGGTGAGCTCTTTAACCCCTGGGTTGGGAAAGAGAAGCTTCAGCTGTTGTGGAGGAGTCTGATCCTTTGGAGTCAAATCCTTTGCCAAAGTTCCCAGAGCGTTCTGCTCAGGGACGAGCAAAACTTTGCATCTGAGCCATATGAGCAGTGCAAACTGACAGAGAGTGGGTTTGGGCCAGATATTAGAAAAAAAATCTTTATTGTGAGGGTGGGGAGGCCCTGGCACAGGGTGCCCAGAGCAGCTGTGGCTGCCCCTGGATCCCTGGCAGTGCCCAAGGCCAGGCTGGATGGGGCTTGGAGCAGCCTGGGACAGTGGGAGGTGTCCCTGCCCATGGCAGGAGTGGAATGGGATGAGCTTTAAGGTTCTCCCAACCCATTCTGTGATTCTATGACTCTTTTTTTTATTTTTCAGTTCAGTAACGAGGAGAAAATAAAATACCCGTGGGGCATTCACCACTTCAAAATTGGTTCTGTCCCTGGCCCTGCTGCAGGAGGCAGAGCAAAGCACCACTGATTTGCACAGCTCTGTTGTAAAATACATGGACAGAGCAGGAAAGTCTGAGGGAAAGGTGATTTTCCAGCACCTTGTAACCTGAGGATGCTTCCCCCAAATCCACCTCCCTTTGCAGAGTCTTTGTATCCCCCGGGTGTGGGAGAGGTGGGGAGCGGAGGCTCCCTCCTGGCTCCTGAGGGACACCAGTGGAAGGAGGCAGCAGGGACACCAGGGAGGAGGCTGATGAGGATCCTTTGGCTCCATGACAGCCAGCGTGGGGGAGATGAAAACTCCTCACAGATGCTTCTGCCAAAGGCCAGCACCTGCTGGGACTCGAAGCAGAGCAGCTTTTCTCGACTTTTTTCAGAAGTTTGGCTCTCGTGTCTCTGTGTGACCCCCTGAGTCAGCAGCTCGGGTCCCTCCGGGGTGGCACAGAAATAGCTGCAGTGATGGGCTGTGGGTGGAAAATGCTCAGGCTCTGCTCTGGAGGAGCTCAGTTGTGGCTGACAGCGCAGGCAGTTTGCACAGCCCTAATTAGGGGCATCACCTGCAGCTCCCAAGCACAGCTGCTGCTCCCCCAAACCCAAAGGAGCCTCTGTGCTTCCAGCAGCACCGTCCTGCAGGGCTCCCCTCAGAATCCCAGGGTCACTGAGGTTGGAAAAACCCTCCCAGCCCATGGAGTCCAAGCTGTGCCTGATGCCCACCTTGTCCCCAGCCCAGAGCACTGAGTGCCACCTCCAAGGATGGGCACTCCAAACCTCCCTGGGCAGTTCCAAGGCCTGAGCACCCTTTCCATGGAGAAATTCCTGCTGCTGTCCACCCTGAGCCTCCCCTGGCCCAGCCTGAGGCCGTTCCCTCTCCTCCTGTCCTTGTGGTTTTTACTCTCCCAAGCCAGCTCAGCCATGGCTTTTATTTTTGCCCATGAGCCTCTCTCCATCTCACTTTCAGCAAACTCTAAATACCCGTTCATAACAGGACCTTCACATCGTGCAAGTATGTTTAGATCTCTTCATGTCTGTTTTCTCTCATGGGATTTCTCTGTGAAATCTATTTGCTAAATGAGACTTTCATCCCCTAAGGCCCTGCAAATTTCTTGTGCAACCCCTGTCTTTGTGTTTTGCATTATGCCTGCATTTTTTTTTAGGCTAAACAGATAACCTTGAGGCCCAGTGCGATTTTCTTTCAGTGCTAGTCCTTTTATAAGAACATGGGACTCTGTGAAATATGGATTCTTCAGTGGTTATGAAGAAAAATAAAAATTCCAAGTATCCCTGAGGAGGGGAAATAAAGGCAGCAGCAGGGTTTTGTTAGCATTTAGGCAGAACCAGCCAGGGGAATGACACTGTCCAGATGGAAAGAGCCACTTCCTGGCTGTAAAGATAACTCACTAAAGGAAACATAAGCTGTGGCTGCGCTGGCGATGAGAAACACAACCAGTGCCAAGAATTCACCCCAAGCCCGGTGGGAGCTGCTTCTTTCTTTCCCTCGTGCTAAGGGTTCAAGTTTACTTAGTTGAGAAATATGCCCAGCATTTCCTGAGGAGATGGGGTGGCCCTCGAGGCACAGAGCTCGTGTGGACCCTCAGGAGCTGCTTTAGTGCTGTGCAAGGATCACAGAGAACTCTGAGCTGGAAGGGACCCACAGGGATGATCCAGCCCAGCCCCTGCCCTGCACAGAATCCCCAAATCCCACCCTGGGCATCCCTGGCAGCGCTGTCCAAACGCTCCTGGAGCTCTGGCAGCCTCGGGGCCGTGCCCATTCCCTGGGGAGCCTGGGCAGTGCCCAGCACCCTCTGGGGGAAAAACCTTTCCCTGAGATCCGACCTAAAATCCCCCTGCCACAGCTTCATCCCATTCCCTGGGGCATGAGAGCGTGGATGGCCATAGGGAAGCAGTGTAGGTCTAGGTGAAGTGTCCAGCTCCCTGCTGGAATTGCTGGTGCTGGTCTCTGAAATCCTGGGTTTTCCCCTGACTGGGAGATGCTGGTGGTGCCCAGGACGTTGGAGAAAGGAAGAGAATTTCATGGGAAACCTGCTGGAGCAGAGTTGTGGTGTCTCCTCTCCGTGATGCCCAGAAGTGCAGCACTGCAGGTGTCAGTTTAGAATCGTGTCTCTGCAGCAGGGATTTCACAGCTCCCTTAGGAGGGGGCTGCTTAGCAAAAGGGTGTGAAAGAAAAGCTCACATTTTGGGGTTTGGTTGTGGGGTTATGTCCACCAGGGTGTTTTCCTGCTTAACCCTCTCTGAGCTCACTGCCCAGTGGGAAGAGCTGAGCTGGCTGTGCCGAGGCTTCAGCTGCAGAGGATCTGATGAGATCACATTTATCCGTGTCATTTTCTCTCCCCGAGGTACTCCACAGCTTTTTAAGCCCCCAAAATTAACTGAGCAAATTGAGTAGCAGGCCATAGATCAAGGAGGGTTGGCTCCTAATTTAAGGTGGAGGTGAACACAAGATGTACCACAGTGTGTATTTATCTCTCCTGGTGTAGAGCCCCTCGCTGTGACATTAATTCTCTCACTCAGAATGACTGAATTCATCCCAGGCCTGGTGCTTGGTTCCATCCAGTGGGTGTGCCTCAGACTGGAGGTGTTTCACAGCTTTTCCTTTGTTGCCATGGCAGGGATAAATACTTTAATGCACTTGGATTTGGATGCTGGAGGTTTTCCTGGATGTCAAATGGAACCTAATGCGTAGGACAAATTGAACCTGATGTGCAGGATAAATTTAAGACCTGGGAGTTTGGTGGTTTTTTTTGGTGATGTTGGGTGCTCTGCTCCACCTGGGAACTTTCCTTTGTTAACCAGCCATGGCTGTTAGCTCTGCCTGAATATTGCAAGTTAAATCTTAAAAATATCCCCTATGTGGGATCTATTTTGGTTTGGATTTTTATAGAAGTTTATGAATTTTATTTTTTTTTTCTCTCTAACAGATCTAGATTCAAATTCTTCTTGATCATCTTGGCTTTGCAGGCAAAGTGATGTAAAAAGTGGCACTGAGCACAGCTTCTCTGGGAAAACCACGAGCCTGTTTGCAGGGGAATGAGGAGGGATAGACTTTTTCTTTAGGATGAGGTTTTGCAGTGGTTTGCCTGTTTCTGTATGTTACAAAAACAATACAAAAATCAACCTTTAGATAACACCATGTATCTGAAATGGGATTCCCATCCTGCTCACCAGGAAGGATTTCAGGCAGATGTTCCACACAAGCTTTGGCTTTTCCAGCCCTGGCTGAGGCTGGAGCTGCATCAGGGCTTTCTTCTATCAACTCCTCTCAAAGCTTCTCCTTAATCCAGACTTCCTCTCTCTTCTGGCTCAAAATCTTCTGTCGCTTTTTTCACCCATTGGGAGCAGCCCAGCAATTCTGCTTTTCTATTTCTGGATTTTTCTATTGTCCTGTCAGAGCTGCTTAGGATCTGGCATGTCACAAGTTCACCATTGTCTTCTGGTCCCCTCGTTAAGGGCATAATTTGTCATGTTCAGCTCTGGAACAGGTCCATGTTGCCCTTGCTGGTGCTTGGTCACCCTCTGTAGCACGGTGGGAAGAGCCAGAGCAGGGAAGAGTGGCTCTACTGTGGGCTGGAGATGTTTTTTGTCACTTAAATATTCAGTTTTTTCTCTTCTGTGAGGTTTTTTGTTCCCCATCTGACATGCTGGAGAGGTTGTGTAAGTAACTCATAAAGTTGATCTCACCCAGGAAGAAGCTGGGCTCCCATCAGTTTTGAGATCACAGGGGAAAACCAGCATTTGTTCCTGGAGAAGGATGCTGTCTGTGCCTGACAGAAATAACCGGGCAATGTGGGTCAGTGTGACATGACTGGCAGCTCTCCTAGGGAGGAACAAACCCAAAAACGTTACAAGTCAGCACTGAGGTGTTTTGTCCAAGTGCCAGGAAAAAGGAGCAGGGGAAAAGCAGAGGATGCTGCAGATCAGAGCGGAGAGAGATGAGAGCTGCTGCTCTCTGGGGCTGAAGGGGGAGGATGGAGAGCTGAGGGCTCCTGTCACGGGGAATCTGCTCGGGATGTGGGACAGAGGGGTGGCTGGTCACAGTGACAGGCTGGGGACAGCACTGAGGGGCTGTGGTGGTCACATCAGTGGCACCAGGGCTGGGTTTGTGGGGAGGCTGTGGGGAGGGGCTGGTCCCTTGTGACAGCGCTGCTCTGTTGGGTTTTACTGGAAAGAAAAGACATAAAGGTCTGATTTACAGGGCAAGACTGTGCAAGCTCAGGTGGGACAGAGCCCACAGGGCAGCGGTGGGCTGGGACAGGCTGAGGGAGCTGCTGAGGTTTGGTTCTGGATGAGTGTGAGCTGAGAAGGATGCTGGCTAGTAAAGAGCAGAACTCTCCCTATCAGATGGGGCTGTGCTGACAGAAGCAATAGATTTATGAACTCTCTCCAGCCACTCTAATTCGCCGTGTCACGTAGCTGACCTTCCACAAACACTCCAGGGGCATCGAGCACCTTCCAAAGGCCTTCAGGGAGCTGGCCTGCAGTCCCTGCCACGTGTCCTCACCTCCCCTTTGATCCCTTCACCCCACTGAAGGCACTGGGACTGCTCAGGGGTGAGTGAGGGCTTGTGAGAGTTTCTTGAGCCCGTGCCCACGTGGCCTCAAGCCAAGGGTCCCTGAGACAACCTGGGAGCCTCCAGTGACACCTCGGGCCCCTGGCACTTCTCTCTTGCTTCCCAACACCTGCTCAGCAAAAGACAGGAGGTGGTTCCTTGACAAGAGGGGAAATGGCAGAGTTTGCTGGAACCTTGGAGCCACCTCTGCCGAGGTTTGGAGAGGAGCACGTGGAGAGCCCCTCCGGGGCAGCTCCGTTTTCCAAGAGGATCCAGCTGAAGCCCAGGGAGTTCCCCCAACGGCCTGGTCTGCACTGACAGCGCTGCACTCGTGGCTTTTGGGGCTGAGCTCGTTCCAGTTGGCACTTCCCAGCTCCAAACTGCTTTGATTTGCTGCAGATGGTGGGAGCGAGCTGCCCTGCCCCGAGTTAGCCACTTGCTCAGCCCCAGCTCCTGCTCCTGCTGTTTCACACTCACCCGTTCAGTCTCCTGTGGACCGTGAGAGATGGAGATTCCTTTGTGAACTCCATAAAATCTGCATTTCTGCCCACTTCAGACTTCAGTCACTCCCCAAAGAATGTGCCAAGGGCAGAATAAAAAAATAGGCAGCTGCCCCAAAGGGTTTGCAGCTGAAAGGACGGGGGCTGCAAGGGCTAAGGGCAAAGTGTCAGCGATCCCAAGTTCAGAGTGAAGTGCCCTGGATTTGTTTAGACTTGGTTTCTCTGCTTCCCCCCATGTGTTTTCCTAATGCCTTCTGAAAGGGGAAAAAATATTTGTGAGGAATGTTTGGAGTAAATTGCTGTGAGAAGTTGCAAAAACAATGTGCAGTGCCAGGGGAGGGATGGAGAACCGTGGCCTGGGATGCAAGGAGCTGGTGGATGAGACCAGGGAAAGAAGCTGAGAGGTGAAAAACTCTTTGAGGAAGGGAATTTGCTGCCTCTGGTCCTGCCTCTGCAGCATCCAACCTCTGTGAACTTTATGTGCTGTCTTTAATCTCTCCTGTTCATCTGCCACCTCCTCCTTGGGGACACCACTGGGTCCCTCTCAACATAAAGAGGCAATTAATAATCTCTTAAGGTTCAAGCTCTTGTTGCAGCAGAGAAATAATGCACTGGTAAATGCTGGGCTTGTGTTGGGAACTGTGGGATCCTCCTGGGCCTGAGCAGAGGATGAGGGAGATGGGTGATTTAACATGATTGCAGAAAATCAGGATGAGCTGCTGGTGGGGAGGAGGACATGGACAATCATTTGTTACTCAGAGTCAAAAATAGCCTCGTCTTCCTGCCTGGATCTGAGGCTAGTAACTGCCCCTAGAAACACTGCATATTTCTGTGCACGAATCCTCTTAGATATTCAGGCTCTCCAGTCTTGCCATGCTGACAAGGAAAGTGGGAGCATCGAGCACATAAAATGTGCCAGGGAGAGCAGAGTTACCCCTTTGTGCCTCACCAGCACATCTGTCACATACCAGGGGACAGATCGGTGCTTTTCCTGAGCTTGGAGACATCAGCCCTTCCAGTGGGTGCTGCAAATTGTTGTTTGGAGCAGCCAGAGGGTCCAGGTCTCACGTGCAGCTCCCTCGGAGGAGCCCCTGGGGCTGGGGGTGATGAGCTGCGTTTCTCTCCTGTTTTTTATGTGCTGGTAAGCTCGGCGTAATCCGGGGATGAAGACACACAGAGTCTATTTCTGCTCTCGGCAGAGATCTTCCCATGCCTGAGAGGCAATCTGCCTGCCTTAGCCTTCCCAGGGTGCTGCCAAGCACAGCAGAGCACGGAGGAAGTGGCTCCTGCCTGCACAAACAGAAGGCCGGCAGGAAAGGGAGCCAGGCTAATGCCTCGTGAGACATCCCAGTGCTGAGCCTCTGCTTGTGTTTGGCCTGGGAGCAATGCCACCATCCCATAAATCAGTCATTCCTCCTCCTGAACCCCACAGCCTGCTGCCTGCCTCATGTTGAAGGTGACTGAAAGAATAGATGTGCTGACCCTTGTGGCCTTCTCTCAGCACATAAAGGCAGCCTGGAAATGGGCAGGTTCTTAAAAGCTTCTCTTCCCTCTTTGCTTCTCCTGGGTAGAGAAGGTATTGTTGTACTCCTGATTCTCTGTGCTCTGGCCAGAGAGCAACCCAGAATATTTTTATTGAAAAGGGCAAAGAAAAGATGGAATATGAAATGTCTTCAGCCTGCCTTGAAGTCAAACAAGTGAGGAAAGTATCCTCTGCTCTCCTTCATCTTCCTTCTGTGTGTGTGTGTGTTAAAGGTGCTTTCTCCTCCTCATTGCCGAATCTCCTGTTGTTTATCTCATCCCTGCTGTTTCTTTATGGCCCTCCAAGACATTTTCTGGCAATGCTGAGATAAGAAATGACAGCCCAAAGGGAAGGTCCCCAGCCTGTCCCCTGTGCTGATGTCCTGCACAGGTGACAAGGTGTCCGTGGTGTGAGCAGGCCTGCAACGTCTCCTCCTTTCCCAGCTCGTGTTGCAGGGAGGTGAACTCGCAGCCACACACGAGATCTGCAGCCACACACAAGTCTCTGAGGGGAAAACACAGTGGGCAGATTTTTGAAAAGGGCCAGGATTAATCTGCCAACCTCTGCAGCTATAGATAGAGAGATGTCTGATAGAGCTGCTTCCTGGGGAGCGTGGGCAGAGGATTTTCATGCCCAAGGGTGTCATAAAAGATGCAGCAAAGGTGCTGGTGTTGCTGAAGGACTCTCTCCCTCCAGTGGGGAGCACAGGTTCATCGGTGTGCGTAAGGAATTCAGCGTGTGCTGGGCTGGGCTGTGATGAAAATGATTTCTCACACTCTCAGAAGGGATTTCCTGCTCATCTCAGTCTCACCTGGCTTCTCCAGTCCTGCTCCACCCTATCTGCATTCAGACAGTGCCCGCAGCCCTTGGGCAGCACATCTGTGAGGAGCTGACCCTTCTGCAAGGCTCCCTGTCCTCCTGTCAAATCCTTGATTTTATTTTCTCATCATTTCAGCCATCTCCTTCCCCTGTTGGAATTCTTCTCCTCATTGAAACATCACAGCTCAAGGGCTAAATTTTCCACCACAGTCTTTCCCTTCTGTAGGTGCAACCTGTAGAGGAGGGGGATTTATGCCCATGATGTGCTCCAGCAGTTCAGGCATCTCCAGGGGGTGTGTGTGGCCTGCACTGAGTCAGTTTTTAAAAGGAGGAAGGGGTATTTTAAATAGCTTGATTTAAAATTGATTCCAATCTGTCTCTTTATGGCAGCAGGCGAAAATAATAACATTTCCAGGCAGGTGAGGAAAGCTGCCTGATGTGGAATTTGAGTGTGATCATGACTGACACGGATTTTGGGACTGTTCCAAGGAGAAGACACATATAAAAGTAAATCCTCTGGCAGCTCAGCAGCAGAGTGGCTTAGAGCCTGGGTAAAAGATTGCAAGAGGGGACATCTCAGGAATAATAAATCTTCAGAAAGACTCTGTGGCAGGGAGAGGCATCTGTGGAATATGTAACTGAGCCCAGGGCTGAGAGTGGCCCGAGCAGCGAGCCCAAAAAGTGAAAAACACCCCAAAACAAGTGCTGCAAACCATCCCAGCAGCTTCCTGGTGCTGCCCGTGCCCCCCAAACCGGAGGGACACCCAGGCCACACACTGCACTTCAAAGTGGCAGCATCCCTGGGAGGAGGAGGAGGAGGATGCCCAGGAGGAATGACCCGTTCTGGCAGCGTGCCACAGAGCCCAGGGGCTCCCCTGCTTTTACTCAGAAATGATTCAAAAATCTCCACTGGTAAACGGAGAGGCACCTGATTCCCATGGCTGATTGTCTTCTCCTGAGTGGTTTTGTTTCTGCACGGGTAGTTTTACAGTCTAAGCGGGATAAGAATGTAAAGAGGAAATGACTGTCAAACAGACCTTTCTAAATTGCTGTCAGTGAGTGGCAGGAGATGAGCCAGAGAGATCCTGTTCTTGTCAGCCTCGCTGGAGTAGCGTGCTGTCCTCATTCAAGGAGAGCCCTTGTCTTTTTTAGCTGTGTGTAGGATGAAGCAAATAGTAAGTCATGTAAATGATTGATTTGCTTTGCTGCAAATGATTGAAATGCGGCGAAGTGGCAGGAAAAAGGAGCGTGCAGTGCTGGGAATGGATGAATAATGAATGGGGAAGCAGTTTGCTGGGGAATTGGGGCTCCTGGTTTTCAGCTGAGGCTTCCAGGGCTCCATCACCCAGTGCCACACAGGAAGAGATGGGCACGGCTGATGCCTTTTCCTGGTCTTAAAATCAAGAGTCAAACACGGTTAAAAGGGAAAAAGGGATTTTACCTTGGTATTTATTGTAAGGATCCTTAGGTGCACCACGTCCAGGTGGAATGCACCTCAGTGTTCACTGCAAAAACCCCCTCAAAGATCTGGTATAACATAGGTTTTACTAATTAGCATACCTATCATAAATTCCCCAATGAGAGGCTAACATGAGCCCCCCCTCCCCAAGGAACCTTCCCCTGGATGGTTCTATCTCAGTTTACAAAATGTGTTCTGGAGAGGACCTTGGGCTCTGGGGCACGTTGATCCCTAACTACGAAACCTCTAAAATGTTTCATCTCCCAGCTTAACAAACGAGTCCAAGAATGCAGGCAAAAAGCACTAAGGGATACAGAAGCTTCAAAAAGGCATAAAAAGGGGTTTAAAAGAAAAGGCAAAAAATCATCACGGCCACGAGGGCTGTGCCCAGGCAGCGTTGGTGACACGTGTGTGGTGCTGGCTGCTGGGTCACCCCTCCGGGACCCGCCTTGGCTGCACGTCTGCACATGCACAGCTGCAGCAGTGCTGGCTGTGGGCAGCCCTGCAGCAGGGACACAGCTGAGCGCCGTGGCAGGATAGCAATGTGGGTTAGCAAAGTGTGGCTTAGTGAAGTTCCGTTCTGGATTTTCTCCCACGCCACGTTTCTGGTGTCATTTTCCTGCTGCTGATGGGCTGCCTTTCCTTTCCTCTCCCTCAAAACGCCGTTCTCACCTCTCCAATTCTTGCTGTCAGTCCAACGGTAGAAGCAAAAACCATCCTGGATCCTCAGGATGGTGAATGATTGGACTACTGGGCCTCCCATCCGAGACAGGACCACAACCAAGGGTGGGATCTCATGACTGAAGAGCACTGGCCCAGATTCAGATGCCCTAATTTCCACCTTTGTCTCTGTCTGATGTTTGCTGTTGGCAGATGCTGCTGAAAGCTGTGGGTCTTCCCACGGACCACAGGCTTGTAAATGAGGCAGAATTTAGGTCAGCTGAACCTGGGCCAGATTGTGTTGAGCTGTTCATTTGGTAGACTCCATCCCTTTGAGGGTGCATCCTCCCGCCTCACAATGTGGCATCTGCTCCTGGTGGGGGTAAGAGAAAAGGAGCTTCTTGGCCACCAGATTTTCTCCAGCTGGATGGAAAAACAGTCTCTGTCCTGCCTAGGGGACACAAATTTGGAGCAGTGAGCCAAGATATGTGATGGACACAGAGAGAATTAGGTGAGAGGATGTATCAGCAGCGATCTCTCCTTATTCCCAAGTGACAGTCTCTGAGTTTCTCCTGCCCTCAACTTTTTAGCTGGTAACTTTGCAGAAAAACAGTCCTTGGACATTTCCTCACGCTTTCATTTGGGGAACAGGAGATGTTTTGTGGAGGTGGGATCATCATCTCTAATTTGCAGGTGGACTTCAACTCTTGCTGTTCACCTGCTGTGCCACAGACCCTGTTCCCACAGCGATGGTTTTTGTACACTCGTCCAGGTCTATCCACGTTTCACCTTTCCGGGTTGGAAATGGTTAAATTGCCACGCTTCTGAGGAGAAAAATACACGCCTGAGGTCTGTAAACCTCATTGGAAAAAACTGGGTTTAATTTTAGCTCAGTGTGCTGAAGGCAGGTCCCGAGGTTATGGTCCAGGATTTCCAGGGATTAAAGTAAAGTAGGGCACAAATTATCTGGGTCATGGAAGGTCGCCTGCTGCTGTGCACTGGTTTCACAGCCCTCTGGGCCCTGCTCCCATGGGAGCTGGTGCCCTGGAGCTGTGGGAACATCACAGCACCCAGCACTCGGGACAGAAACTAATTTCCCCAAAATAATGGGGAAAAGTTAAAAAAAAATTACGTATTTTCATTGAAATGAAAGTGCAATGAAGTGAAACCGCGGAGGGGGAGTGTGGGAAGGACATCCATTGTGGTGCTGGCTTCTGGCTGGAGCTTCTGTATCCAGCCTGTCTGCTGAGAAGGCCAAGCAGCTTCAAGAATCACAGAACAGTTTGGGTTGGACGTTCACCTAGTCCCACCTCCTACACAGAGCAGGGGCATTTCCCACTAGACCAGGTGGTTCAAAGCCCCGTCCAAGCAGGCCTTGAACGTTTTCAGGGATGGGGCACCTGCCACATCTCTGGGCAACCTGTCCAGTGTTTCATCAGGTAAATACAGTTTGGAATTCTGCAGCTCCTGCCAAGGCCTGAGCAGCCTTTCCATGGAGAAATTCCTGCTGCTGTCCAAGCTGAGCCTCCCCTGGCCCAGCCTGAGGCTGTTCCCTCTCCTCCTGTCCCTGTTCCCTGGGAGCAGAGCCCGACCCCCCCGGCTGCCCCCTCCTGTCAGGGAGTTGTGCAGAGCCACAAGGTCCCCCCTGAGCCTCCTTTTCTCCACGATGAGCCCCCCCAAGCTCCCTCAGCTGCTCCTGGGGCTCCAGCCCCTTCCCCAGCTCCGTTCCCTTCCCTGGACACCCCCCAGCCCCTCAGTGTCCCCCTGAACCGAGGGTCCCAGAGCTGGACACAGCACTCGAGGTGTGACCTCAGCAGTGCCCAGCACAGGGGACAGGCACTGCCCTGCTCCTGCTGCCACACTGCTTTTGGGACAGCCCAGGTGCCATTGGCTTCTTGCCCACCTGGGCACACCCGGGCTCACCTTCAGCCACTTTTGACCAGCACTCCCAGGTCCTTTTCCCCCAGGAGCTTTCCAGCCTCTCTTTCCAGCCTGGAACTGCAGAGAATTGTTGACCCAAGGGCAGGACCCGGCACTCAGCCTTGTTGAACCTCACACCCTTCCCTCAGACCATCAATCCAATTATTCAGCTTCTTGGTGAGATTCTGGACTGGGCTACAAACCTGCCCCAGCTCCACCCTTCCCAGTGTCCTCTCCAGGCTGGGCACAGCTGGCTCAGGAGCTGCGGGAGCGCAGTGCAGTGACTGCGCTGCTGCATCCCTGCCAGGGTGGGATGTGCTGGGAAGGGGCTCCCCGGACGTGAAACAAATGGAGACATCATTAACCCAGAGCAGCAGAGCAGGAAGGGAGCTGGACAGGCCAGCTGGAGTGTGTGAAGGCAAATGGACTGGCTGGGAGGGAAGGGAGGCCTGGAAGGTGGCTGCGTTTGTCTAGACAGTGTCTGTAATGATTTTTTTATTATTTATTTCATTTGTGTAACTGCTCTCTCCGGACAATCCATTGCAGCCAGGTCCTGGCAGGACTGGCAGCCCATCCTGGGACTGGACTGGGCACCTCAGAGCTGGTCCATGCCAGAGACAGCAGCCCTGTGGGGAGGGGGGGCTGTTTGTCGTCAGGATAAAAATAACGCCGCACCTTTCCTCGGTGTGGAATGTTTTTCACTTTGGCTGCCTCGCTGAGCTGACACCGGGCTGTGCTGGCTTGACAGCTGTCACTCAGGGTGGTTGGATGTGCCAATTAGCCAGGCTCATCAAGGGCTCTGGGATTTGTTGTGAGGGCTCTGTTGGCAAAAGCAACCCTGTGAGGTTGCCCACCCGATTGGAAGGAATTGGGGCAGCATCTCCGCTCTCAGCCCCAGCAGCCTGAAATCCCCGTGTGTGTGCTTTTGCTTGGCCCCTCTTCTGCAGCAGGAGCCTGTCTGAGTCTGCCATTCCTGTCTGTATAATCTTTTCTTGGTCTTCTGCTGCCTTTTGCACTTCCAGAGAGCACAATTCAGCACTTCTCACGAGGGAAAGAAAAATCCCATTTTGGAGCCGTGCTGTTTCCTGACCCCCCGGTCAGCAAAACCTCTCCAGGATTGTCCAAAGCCTTGCTGTACTCTTGTCTGGGACGGATTTTAGCTCCACAAGAGAGCATTCCTCATAATTGAATCACTTTAATGCTTAATTAGAAAAATGCTATGTTTCCTTGGGGAAGAGGGAAGCGTACTGTCAGTGAGGGCAGGCAAGGCACCACTGAGCTCCTTCAGCCCAGCACAGCATCCCTGTGGGAATGCAGTGGCAGAGCAGAGCTCTCCAAAAGTGCAGCTTGTTACTTGCCTTTTTTTGCCCTTTCTTCTCCCAGGATAGGAGGCTGGGAGGAGCTTGTGCTGAATTTGGCTTTTTGTGAGGTACTGGCTGGAGAAAATGCTGATTTCTTCTTCTGCACAGCCCTGGCGACCTGGAGAAATCAAGAAAAGGAGGTTGTGGCAAGGTGGGGGTCGGGCTCTGCTCCCAGGGAACAGGGACAGGAGGAGAGGGAACAGGGATTTGAATGTTGGTGGTGTTGATGGTGATGTATTCAGTGGGGAAAATAAAGGTGGAAAACTTGTTTCCTGCCCCAGCCGGCTGCTGTGGCCACTTCCAGGAGTTTCCCTGCTCTTTCAAGCAGGAGTCCGTAGTGAACTTCATTTGGAGTGAGCAGAAATGAATCTTCTTGAGATGAGAATGGACAGGGATTGCTTTTCATGGACATGGTCAGAATCTGGCTCACTTGACGGGCGTTTAAAACCTGGTTTAGTCTGTGGGAGCTAAACCCCACCAAAAGGTGCTCCAAGTGCAGTGGCCACAGGAATTGCGGAGCACCAATTTGGAGTTCCTTGCACAAAAGGAACGGCACGCAAGGCAAATTGTTAATTATCGCAGCACACATTTTTATGGCTAACGATTTGGGCTGCTCCGAGCGGCAGGAGGAACTGTCTGCGGCTGCGTGGGTGGAGAACAGACACTTAGGAGATGCTGTAATTTGTATTCCTGCTTTTGCTGGGCCGGGTCTGCCATGGATCTGCTCTGCTCTGTCGCTTGTGCTGCTGTGCTGGGGTTTGTAAAACAAGAAATTCCAAGGAGGCGTTGGTCACCTGGTCACGGCCATGGGGACTGGGATGGTGGAAGAGGTTTGCCCATTTGCAGAGCTGGAAAGCTGTGTCTGCCCGGCCTCCTGTGGATGATGTGCAGCGTCAAAGATCTCAGCTGTGAGCTGGATCCCACTGTCACCCCTCTCCCAGGCAGCTCTGCAGGGCTGTGGGCATTTTTCCCACGTGGTTTCAGCGTTTGGGAAGCCGCTCTGCACCTTTTCTTTCCCTCTGCACCATCCTGTGCCTCAGAGCTGCCTTCAGCTCCTCCTGCCACAAATTCTTGCCGTCCATGTCCCCCTGAGCACAGCCCGCCTGTGACAGCCATGCCTGACCCCCTCTGCTGCTAAATAAGAGAAAAATGAGGCACATGGTTCCTCCTTGCTCTCCTGGGTGTTTATAGAATCCACCAAGATCCACCAAGGCTGGAAAGAGCTCCGAGAACACCACGGAAATGTCCTCTGTGGGCCGGGTGGCCCCACTGCCACTGGGGACTGCAGCCTCTGAGCCCTCACTGAAGGGACATCAACAAAGGAGGGAAAAAAGGGCTTTTCTGCCCCAAACCCTCCGCGTTTATTCGTAGGCGTGGCTGGTTTGTATATAAGCACTTGAGGAGTTGTCAGGGTGGGCTCCTGCAGCCTCGGGGGGGAAGGAAAAAGCCTTGGAGAGGGTGAAACGCAGCCCTCCACCCCAGCTCCATGTTGGGTTGCTACTGTTAAAATGTGACTAATGCTAAAAATAATTCCGGTGTTGCTATAGAAACTTGCAGGGTTGCTACGTGTGAACCTGGAGAGAATTGTACCCTCCTCAGAACATTGTTTTTTCCCCTTCCCCTCAGCCCTGCTCACCCCAGACAGGACCAGCACAGCCTTGATGGGTTGCCACAGCTTTTTTCTGTTGTGCCAGAGGATGGGTGGGAGGTCATTATTTTATCCACTTCTATCTATCCGCTTCTATTCCTTCCAGCTCCTTCTGACACGGATTTTTGAGTCCGTGCATGCAGCCCATCTCCTGCTCCTTCCTTAGGTCTGGTGAGGAGCAGGTCCCCCTCCTGCTCTTCCACCTCCTCAACCCTCTGCTAGGTTTTCCCTGCTTTCCGTCTGCAGTAGGGGAAAAGGATCTGTTGTGAGCTTCCTTCAGGCCTGGAGATGAAAAGTGCTTTTGTGTTCATTAACTTTATAACAGTGCCCCAGTCTGCCATCCCCACCTTCCTGTCCCTCCCAGCTTTGGTAGCTCCTTTGCAGGAAGCTGAAATTTTCCAAGCTTTTTAGAAGATACCAATCAGGGGATCAGTTTAATGTTTCTCCAGGCTGGAATGACAAATGCTGGAAACTTCCACTCAGTTTGGAAAAGAAGCTGGGATTAACCCAGTGACTGAATGACCACAGCCCCCGAAGGACAGTCTGGCTCCTACACAAATTATCCTCCAGGGCAGAGACAAGTTTCCCCCTCAGTGCTGCCGTGGCTTTTTCTCAGCTTCATTGAGTGCTGTGGCTGGGAATTTGGGAAAGAGCAGTGACCTCCTGTCTCTGTCCCAGATTTACAGCTTGTCCCAAGCATGAGGTGGAGCTGAGCCCTTGTGGTCACATTCACTGTCATGACAGTGTCTCGCAGCAGTGACCTGGGGATCATGCAGAGGAAAGCAGACAGAGAAGAATTTTTGTTTCCCAGAAGGAAAAAAAAAAAAAAAATCTTCTTTTAAAATCCTTTTCAAGTTTGTTGCTTTGAAAGCCTCTGTCTTGCCCTGGGAATTTAAAAGGGATTTTAGGATTTTTCACCTCACACCTGAGGGTTTGCATCCCTCTGGCATTGATGCAAGTCATGTCCTGGAGGTGATTCACAGCAGTGGAGGGTCCAGAAGCCTTCCAGTCCTACCTCTGCTCAAAAGCAGTTGTTCCCTGTTGACATCCACAACCCCTTTCTCCATAAACAAGGTTTTGGGGGCTGGTTCGTACTGAAAAAAGCATTTCAGCCCTTGCCTTTCTGATGCTGGAGAGGCAGAGAGGGCCTGCTCTCTGCCAGGCTAGCAAGGGCTGATTTTTCTCCATTCTTTTTCAGCTCCTCCACCAGTACTCAGACTTGAGAGGGTGCCAGAGAAGGGTTAAGAATAGAAAGACAGATGAGGCAAGCTTCTGGGAACTTCCCCTTCCACTGAGGCACAGGAACATGTGTTATTCCCTGCCCCTTTGGCAAACACGGCCAACATGACTCTCCCCACCTACACACATTTGCCAGCTGGTCTTCTTTCTGTCTTGTCTTTCAGCATCTCGAGCTGGTGGAACCTGCCCTGCAGCCTCTCCACCAAATCCTTCTCCTGGCTCGCTGCCAGCTCCTTCCCCACCTTTCTGTAGGGGAGAGGGTCTTTCCCTCCTCAGGGGAAGATCCCATGTGCCAAAGGGGACAGGTTGTGTCCCGTCCCATCTCTGTGTCAGGTCACACACAGCAGCTTTTGTTTAAAACTTGGCAGCCCGGCACTGCTTGCAATCAGAGGAGTTTTGCTGTTGAACCATCAAATAGTTTGGTTAAATATCAAGCTGTCCAAACACTGTTGAGGCTGCATGGCCTCTTGTTTGGGATGTGGCTGATGAACCAGAATCCGAAGATCTAACGTGTTTTGTGGTTTTTAATGTGACTGTTGGACTTGAGCTTCCTTCTTCTGAAGCGATTAAAAATAGGATCCATGCTTAGGTCAAGCAGTTTTGGATAAAGAAGGAATTGGCCCAGACGTATGAATTGGCCTTAAACTGAATTTCTTGAGAAATCTGAATTTAAAAAGCCCAACAAACAACGTTGGCTTTTCTCAAATTTGTTTCCATTTTCATAACCATGTGCAATTTCTGATGTCAAGCTCCTGACAGACACTGTCCTTTGGGAATGCCAGTCTGGCTCAAAGTAGGAGCTAAATCACAAGGAATTTATTCACGAGATTTATGGCCAGTGGTACGGATGCCAAGGATTTCATTGCAGGAGTATCTGACACCGCTGTGCCTTGCTTTTTGAGTGTGCACAGCAATTAACACACTGACATAAGTTAATTAGGGACTGAAGAGGCAAGGATGTTTCTGAGCTCCTTTCCTTGGCTGAAGTTACGATACCCAAGTCCCAGCTTAGTCCTTTAACCTGGACATTTTCATCCGGATGGAATATTGGGAACTGGAGTTGTAACTTGAGCTCTCCCTATTCCTCCTGCTGATTTCTGGAAGAAACCCAAAAGGTACAGAGCTGGAGTTCCTTCAAAGGACTCTGGACCAGAGTGTCCTAAAAGTAGGATGGAAAACTCCATGAGAACCAGCTCTCTTGTGGTATCCCAATGTTTGGTATCGTCATCCCATGTAAATATAAATAAGCCCTTCCAGAAATCTTGATTCAAATTCAATCCCAAAAGTGGCCCCGGGCCAAGGTTTCTTTGGGACAATTCCTACTGAAAGCCTCCCAGCTTTAGTACTCACCAGCTACCAGAGCATTAATCATGGACTCTCCAGTGCAGGTAGTGAATTTGGCAAGGGGGACATCGCTGCTGTGTCACCCCAGCGCAGAGTTTCAAAGGGAGGAAGGAGTGTTTTGATCTGCAGGAATGGGGCTTCCTTTCCAACAGAACCTCGTGCTCTCTTCCTATTTCCTGTGGGTAATTCGTGCATGTGCTCTCCCTGCCTCCATTTTCCATGGGTAGTTTGGATGTACTCACACGCTGCCTCTATCATGCTTCATCAGTCTCCTTTAATTAGGTGCTAAGATCATCAGGGGAAGAACATTAAGCACATAAGGCAGCTCCAGTACATTTAATGATTAATAACAAATGCGCTTTCTCAATTATTTTTTTTCATTCTCTTACAAAATAACGTGTTGGTGGCTCGTTCAGCAACCTGCCCCACGCTCCGCCCCAGGGATGGGGGCCTGAAGGGGCTTAGCCCTGCAGTTTGTGTTGAAGGCTTGGGACAGACTCTCCAGCAGAATGGGAGTGCTCGTGTGTGGGCAGGAAGAGAATCAGAATGGCTTGGGTTAGGAGGAACCTTAAAAAGATCTCGTTCCAACCCCTTGCCATGGCCAGGGACACCTTCCACTAGACCAGGTTGCTCAGAGTCCTGTTCAACCTGGCCTTGGACACTTCCAGGGATGAGAACAACTTTGGTTAACTAGTTCCAGTACTTCACCCCCCTCACAGGAATTAATTTCTTCCTAATATCCAATCTAAACCTACTCTCTGTCAGTGTGAAGCCATTCCCCCTTGTCCTGTCACTCCATCTCCTGTAAAAACTCTCTCTCCATCTTTCCTGTAGGTTCCCTTCAGTTCCCATCCCTTGTAGGTCACAATTAGGTCCTCCCTACGCTTCTCTTCTCCAGGCTGAACATTCCAAATTCTCTTGGCTTTTCCTCACAGAAGAAGTGTTCCATCCCTGTAATCATCTTGGTGGAGTCCAACAGCCCCATGTCCATCCCGTGTCGGGGAAAAGGGGATTTCTTCTCACAGAGAGGCAGCTCGATGTGACAGTCACAAGTCCAGGCTGGGATATCTCAGTGGGGTTTCTTGGCATTGGGTTGTTCATTTTGCTTGGGCTGCCCTATTTCCTCTTGTCTCAATTATCAACCAAAAAAAAAAAAAAAAGGAGCTCAGGGATGCTCAGCTTCTCCTGCAGAGCTCTTTGAGATCCGTGGAAGAAAGCTGTCATATCTTAGGAAGTAGTCACATTAAAATGGTAATTCTTGGTGTTTAAACAGGATCTGATGACAGATGGGATTAAATGCAAAGCAGCTTGTTATGAGGTTTTAATAACTGTGACAGACCTGGGGAAAGTGGTGTGGGGGGTGTGAGTGATCCAGAGAAGGCAGAAGCACATGATGCAGGATGACAGCTGATGGCATTGCCCAGGAGGGAGGAAGGATTATGCTGCAAGAAATTTGTGTGAATGTTTTGGGGAGAAGGGAAGAGGAAGGAAAAAAAAAAACCCAACAGAGGAAAACTCCACGTTGCCACTGTTCTGCCACGTACCAGAGCTGCCCATGACAGCACAGCAGTGAGTGCCAGGTAATGTGGCCTCTGAATATATACAGGGGGAAATATGTCAGTGTTAGTGTCAGGTTGGGAATTCAGGGAAAAATCGACTCTCCTTCCTGGCAGAGCTGGAGACTGCAGGATTTGCAGGCTGTAAACCAAAGAGGACGTTCTCTTCTTTGTGTGTCTTCACTCGTGCCCACTCTGTCTTGCAGTGTCTCCCTGAGGGCGAGGACAGGATGTCCCTGGGAGCTGAAAATCCTGGCTTTGTGCTCTGAGGGGAGCAGTGGTGGGGCTGTGCCTTTGCAAAGACTCTGCCGTGCAGTGGAGAAGGATGTGGGGCTGCACCTGCCTGGTTTTGCTGAGGAAGAGTCTCCTGGGGGTGGAGGTGTTGATTTGGTGGCTTGGAGGGATCCCCCCTGAGCTCCGTGATATCTGCTCAGACAGAGAAATCACAGCCCACTTCATAGAATCCCAGAATCCCAGAATAGTTTAGGCTGGAAAAAAGCCCTCCCAGCCCATCAAATCCAAGCTGTGCCCCATCCCCACCTTGTCCCCAGCCCAGAGCTCTGAGTGCCACCTCCAGGGATGGGCACTCCCAACCTCCCTGGGCAGCCCCTGCCAAGGCCTGAGCACCCTTTCCATGGAGAAATTCCTGCTGATGTCCAAGCTGAGCCTCCCCTGGCCCAGCTTGAGGCAATTCCCTCTTTTCCTGTCAAACTAAATCTCGTGGTGATGAACTCAATGTCATCACTAACCCTTGTTTGGACCCAGTGCCATTAATAACCCTGGAAAAACTCGATACAGTTTTCCACTGGGCTTGTGCATATCAAGATTTTGTCTCAAATCACAGCAGTGTGTGCTTTAAGGAGCTGAGATTTGCAATGGCCCAGCATTGAGAATGAGTCTGTGACTGGGAGTGTTTTGATCTGTTAATATTTGGGCCTTTTGCAGCTGCCTCAAGGTGCAGCCTGGTGCTTGTGCCACCTCAATCCTGAAACTGATCTGAGCTAGGGACACCCCCAAACCCACCTGAGACACTTTGCAGGGGCTCACAGGCAGAGCAGAAAACAGCTGCCTCTGCTTTCAATTCTGAGTTTCACCCAAGCAACAGCTCCCATTTTGTAGCCTGCATCCTTTCTGTGGGAACATCCAAGATGGGCCCCGTGGTTCCCATGAGCTGCTTCCCATCAGTGTGCCAAGAGAAGAGGCGGCTCCTCAGCTGGGTCCCACTTGCATTCTGCTGCTTCAGGAAAGGGGATTGAGTTAAAACGGAGATCTGGAGCTGCCCAATTTTAGCAATTCTGGAGTCCTGAGAGCTGGGGAGCTTCAATGACTGAGCACAGCAGGAAGTGAGTTGGCTCCAAGCCTTCAAGGCTGCAGGGATCTGTCCTTATATATAGGCTCCCTCTCTGGATATATCTCTGGGTGTATCTATATATTTTATATGCATATATTCCCATCTCTCTTTTTAGGGCATTCGAGATACTTCCTAGTCTATGGCAATTCCTAAAAAGAAGTTGTACAGCCTTCAGCCTGCTGTTAAGGAGCAGATGATGTTCTGATGATCATTCCCTTTCCCAGCCAGCTTCCTTTCATCTTCTGGATTTCTTTCATGGGGAATTTTCCCCCCTCTCATGCTATATTCTGCTGAAGGCAGCTACATGGAACTGGAGGCTCAGTTGATCTTTTTGCTCGTTTCCACCCACAGAAGTCTGTCTTTTTTAACATCCTAAATGCCTTGGTAACAAGATCATGGGTCTTGATTTGAAATCAGTCTTTCAAAGATCTTTTTTTCTCCCCTTTCCTTTCCCAGATCTGAACACCTTCACAGGGGTAGAGACACGCACCTGCCCACAGCAGACTGAGAGGGTTTCAGGACCCAGGTTTCCTTTGGTCCCTTTCCTAACAGGGAATTTAATCAGGTTTCTTCTTCCCCTGAGAAAAACTCTGGTAATTCAAAGCATTGGAGTGGAGGAGAAGACTTGGCTTTTGCTGTCACTCAGAGCACAGTGACACCAGGGTAAAGCCTGGCATTACCTTCACAGGATGTTGGAATCACAGAATCATGGAATGGTTTGGGTTGGAAGGGACCTTAAAGATCACCTGGATCCCACCCCCTGCCAGTGGGGGTTTGCTCAGATCACTGATCCATGGCTGGGTTCCGCTGGGGCCACCT
The DNA here is from genome assembly GCA_013399195.1 of Dicrurus megarhynchus. Taxonomy (NCBI): domain Eukaryota; kingdom Metazoa; phylum Chordata; class Aves; order Passeriformes; family Dicruridae; genus Dicrurus; species Dicrurus megarhynchus. The sequence goes on from VXAD01009339.1 coordinate 180,916, forward strand.
GAGGGCACCTGGTGTGTCCCCACATTCCACCTCTCAGCCCAGGACCTCCTTCCCCACAGGCAGAGCTCTGCCCTTGCAGTCGGAATGGGGGCCAGCACAACCTCAGTCCTTTCCTTTGTGCCACGCTGGAGCTTCTGACCATTCTCCAGTCTCCACAGCAACGCTTTCTGAAGGCCTGGCAGGGGATTAGGGATAAATATGTGTAGAGAAGGGTATTCTCTCGATGGATGAAGGTCTCTCTTATTAGAAAGCAAGTAAAAATAACACAGAGAACAGTCTGCAGGCTGCTCTCTGGATGAAGGTCTGGATTTTTAGACTCTCAGCAGAGGGTCTAAAGTTGTGTCAGCTTTGCATGGCTGGCATGGGATGAGATGAGCTTTAAGGTCCCTTCCAACCTAAACTATTCAGTGATTCTGTGAACGTACAGGTGTTTGTAGGGCTGAAATCTGAACGGCACTGCTCCAGGTCCTTGATGGATGGTGATGTTGGAGGGTGCCTGATGTAATTGCAGAGCTTCAAGCAAACCTTTCCAAGTGCTTTGCACAATTGTAGAGACCTGTGAACTGAAGCAGGAATTCTTGTGAATAATTCTTGTAATTAAAGTGACACTGGAAGGTGAGGTCAGCAGTTCATGGGCGGCACAGCCACTCAAACATCCTGTGCAGGGGGTGAGTCAGGGATATCAGTAACATCACACAAAGATTTGTCTCAATGAAGGGATTGGGAATGGCCTGAGGTCATCCAGCACAGCTCTCACTGCCTTGTAAAACCCTCTGGTTCATGAGCACAGTCAGATGTGACTCAGGCCCCAAGGTGATTCCTATCTCCCCTGCTGTCCCGTGCTTTTGGAAATTGTCAGCAAATTCTGACTTAAGGAGCACAAAGTCCTTCTGGATGAGGGTGTGGGGGGAACATTTCTTGCTTTTCCAGATTCTTCCTCCTCTGTCACAACAGCTGGGAGCTTTCTTTGCCTCAGTGCTTAATCACTGTGCTATCAGACCAAGGAGAGGCCTGCTCTGCTGCCTGCCAGCGGAGCTCCCAGATATCCAAATGGGAAGTTGGATCCCAGACCCAGCCAGCTCTGGGAATTAGACCTTCCCTTCCAGTCTCACCCCGCAGACTGCAATTTGGGATTAACACGGTGTTCTTGAATCCCACATGCATGGATTGACCTCCAGCAGCATCCAGGAAAAGGGTGGAAATTCACTGACGTGGGTCCTGCTTTTGGTTTTTCATTGTGTTACCAAAACAAAAGGTAATTCCAGCCAGCAGAGCAGCCCTGGGGGTTAATCCCGATGCAATGGGAGCAGGATGTGGGCTCCAGCTGGCTTTAGGCTCTGTCCTCAGGAACTGCAAGGCTTTGGCACTGGAAACTTTGTCCTTTCCATCTTTGTTCAATTGGCATCCTCATCTCCCAAAGACTTTATGTAACAGGGAGATTTTGAACATTTTTAACACTTATGGCCACAAGGCAAACGAACTCTAGGGCAGGAGAAGAGCCATGCAGGTTGATGGTTATTTAAAATATTTCTTGGAATATTTGCCAGACCTGAGGAAGCTGAGGTGAAAATTAGAAAGGAAAAAGGAAAGTGAAGCTCTCTTTTGAAATATATTCCACCAATGAGGATTTTCTGGTCTGTCCATCCCCACTCTGCTGCCACCCCCAAAGCTGCACGGATGTGGCTGAGGTCAGAGTTTGCCCCAAGAGCAGCATCACAGCTGTGGGAACTAAAACACCTCTCCAAGAACTGATGCCTGAGGTTATCAGGCACTTACACAGTGGGGTGGTGGCTGTGTCCCCTGACATGGGGTGAGGACACTGAGCAGTTAAGGAGGTGGCAAAGTTGGTACTTTGGCACTTCTGAAGCATTTGGGGAAGAAACTGGGTCCCTCTTCCCTGCTCCCTTTTCTCAAGCAGTTGCACCCCAAACACCGTTTGCTGCCCAGTGGGGCTGTCCTGGTGAGGGGTGGGTGGGCCCCACACTGGACAGGGGGTGACACCACACAAACCAGAGTGCAAAACCCACCAGGGGCCCCAGGCATGACTGTGGATGCTGAAAGTTCAGGAGTACAAAGCAAATGTACCCGTGAACGAAATGTAAGTGAAAAAGAAGTTTGTTTTCTGCAGGCATTTAGGAAGGAGAGAGAGAAGGAGGCAGAAAAGTGTTCCCATGTGGGTATTTGTGTGAGAGACACAGCAACCAGGGAGCAACAATCACCTGGAGCTGAGGAATAAAGAGCCTGGAGGAAACTGCACATGGGAGATGTAGCTGCTGTTAAAATGATGCTAAAAACGACTTCTTTGTTACCCAAAACACCTTCTTTGTTCTTTGGTTTGAGCTGACACATTGCTTGTGTTTACTAAACTATCAAAAATTGTCAGCCGGATTTCAGCTCACCTTGTGCCTCCACAGCTGCATCCCAATCACTGGCTCCCCATTCCAGGGGATGGTCCAAGGTCCAGGGAAATACAGCTGGGTGGTTCCAGCAGTTTACAGGATGTGTAGAACAGGGAGAGCATCCTGAATTGGTGAGCTCTCTCCTGACCATCCCAGAGTCCAAAAAGGAGTCCCTGGGACTCTGTGGGACTCGTGCTCTCCTCCCTGAGCAGAGCAGAGCAGAGCGTGCCTTGCTGATTTAGGAGTTGTGATTCCAGGGTGTCCTCAGCGTGGATGGGAAGTGTTGATGCTGCTTTTGGAGATGAACAAGGCAGAGCTGTTGTGGCACGTGGCCCCTGGGAAAGGGAGGAAGTCACACAAGCTGATGTTTTTCAAGTGGGAAGGGATGAAATCAATGGGGAAAAGAGTAATTGTTCCTGGTTCACAAGAGCACGTTCCAGATGGTGAGGAGGAAAGCCCATTTTCTGAGAGGAGTGTGGCTGGGCAGTTTTCAGCTGAAGGATCCTTAGAGAAGACAGAATTGATTATGTCCACTTGGAGATGAAACCTAAGATAACCGTGCTAAAAAAACCATGATGATGTAAAGGTGTTTTCTACTCCCAATGTTTGGTTTTGTTTTTCCTTATCTGATATCCAGCTGGGAGTTGGCTTGTTTTTATTGTGTTGAAAGATCTGGTTTGCTTGAGATCCTTCCAGTAACGTTTGCAGCAAGGTTTCCTTCCAGATTGTTGTCATTAGTTCTCAGATACAGCTGGATCTGGGTGGAAATTCAGCTTTCTACCACATTCTCAGTGATCAAAATGCAGCATTGCTGGAAATCTCTAGGGACAAGACAAAGTAAAGCAGATTTTTCCCAGTCAGGAGGGTGGATATGCACTAGTGCAGGCTTTGGAGAGGACATCAAAGATCATTTATACCCCCCAGCCAGGACAGAAACTCTCAAATCCTTAGACATTATTGAAAAGGAAGAGGCAGAGAATGTTTTTCAGATTTAATTTGGGGCCAGCCCAAAGGGATACCCATGAGAGTGGTAGGGGGCAGGAAATGTCAAAGCAGAGCTTTCCAGCGTTGCTGATTCCTTTGCCTTTTGTGGATAATGGTTAAGAGAACATTTTTATTTTCATGGTACATCAGCCATGTGCTTTTGTGCCCACAGACAAAACTTAAATGCCACGTCCTTGCCCAAAGGAGCCTTGGATTGAATGGAGTCCTTTTATTTTATAGAGACACGTGTCTGGTGAGAAACAAATTGCACTGAGTTTTTCTTGCCTCTCACGCAAAGAATTATTGTACACGAGATGAAACTGGGCCAGCTGGTTGCATTGTCAGGTTCTCAGATTGTTCCCTCTCTGCAGATGCTGCCCACAGGGCACAGCTGGGCATCTCCTTGGAAATACTGACAGCAGGCTTTAGGAGGGGAGGAGCTCTTCCCCATTCCTGCCCTTGTCTGTGCAGGCACCGCTTGTGTGGGTGGGTTTGGACCTTGGCAGCTCTGGAACCACATCAGGTGAGCGCTGGCTGTGGGTGATAGGACTTTAATTTAACATTCAGAGTGTAGCCACGGGGAAAATTGAGCAAAGTTGTAGCCAGGAGTGGGCTTATCCTAAAGACTCCAATATCCCGATGGGAGGGAGGTCTGGAGAATGTGAAAAGAAAGGAGACACCAGGTTCAAAAGCATCTGCAGGGATGCAAGCTCACATGCTGGCTTTTAGTGTAGAATATATTCTGTCCAAAATTCCTCATGACACAATACCCTCAACCTCTACTCCAGGCAACCCTTTTTTCCCAGCCTCTGAAGCAATCATGGAAAATTTGCTGTTTCGATTTGAGAGCTGTGCTGTGAAAAGGTGGCTGCACACCTGGTGTGGGAGAGTCACTGCTCTTCGTTGTCATTTGTTTGGTTTTATTTTTCCCCCAGCACAAGGTTTTGTGACCATTTAAGGCTGAGAGATTTGGTTTCCTGGTCATTATTTCTCCCAGCACTTGTTCTACCATGCCTGGCGTTTCTGTTGGCTTCCTGTTGGATAATTTGTATATTTTCTCTATCCAAACAGATAAGAGAGTGGGTTTAGATTAGGGATTAGGAAGGAATTGTTCCTTGTGAGGGTGGGCAGGCCCTGGCACAGGGTGCCCAGAGAAGCTGTGGCTGCTCCATCCCTGGAAGTGTCCAAGGCCAGGTTGGATGGGGCTTGGAGCACCCTGGGCTAGTGGAAGGTGTCCCTGCCCATGGCAGGGGGTGGAATTTAAATGATCTTTAAGGTCTTTCCCAACCCAACCCATTCCATGATTCCGTGGTTTTTCTCAGCCAAACACATTTTTCAGTGCTGGGTGTTTGGGAATATCATCCTCATTGGTGTTTATCTGCCTTATTCCTGTGTCCCCCTGGTGTGTTGGGAAGAGCCCCTGCAGTGTTTGTGGAGAGCAGGACCCCGGGCTCTGAGCTCCTCCTGCGGGTTTGGGGGACGGGTGGTTGCGTGCAGCTGCACATCGATGTTTGCACAAGGACAGCAATAAATTTCATTAAATTGTGCAGTTTTGGCCTGGCATTCTGTCCCAGCCTCAACAACTGTTTGTTAATAGTTAAGAAGGGCTTGACAGACTCATAACTGGTTAATAAATAACTCAGGGAAGAGAAGGGTTCTTGTCTAAATTACAGGTTAGTTTGCTTTATTTTTAATGATGTCCCTTGCGTGTGCCTTGTAAAATTTCTCGAGAGCACAAGTGAGTGACAGGCCAGTGGCACTGAAATCACTTGTGCTCTTTTTTCTGTGTTCAGCCAAGGCAACTTCATTTTAGTCCCTCACATCCTATGAAATATGGTATAGGATTGAATATGCTGCCATAAATAAAGAAAAGGCCTGTGCAGCTTGGCCCCAGAGTCTGTCCTCTTGCAAAACCCAGGATTACGAATTCCAGGTGATGTCATCTCAGGTATGAAATCCTTCCTGCCAGCAGAGATCAGGTTATTCTCCTAAGAGCATTCCTGAGAACTACTGCCTGTGAATCTGGGATCCTGCAATCGATTTTGTTTCTCCATCTGTCGGAACAGCCCCGGCAGAGAGTGCTCAGTCTCCCATCCCCCTGGATTATTTGGTGAATGTGTCTTTCATCTTAGATCACAGACAGACAAGCATCAGCTCACGAGGTGTCATGTACCAGCTACTGAATTTAGAGCTGCAAGAAGCAGAAAACACAGGCTCTGCTTCTTTAATTAGTTCCTGCATCTGCTTTGTTAGCTGATCAGAAGTCCAAGAGCAGAAGGATTATTTGGCCCAGGACGCTGATAGCCGTGCAGTGAGATCATCAACAATTCTTTCCAAGAGGGAAGGTTAAGGAGTCCTCCTTCGAGGTCCTGAAATAGATTTCCTGTTGAAAACCCAGATAGTTTCACTATTTCAGTATCACACGACCACTCCTGGCCATTCTGTGGAGGGTTGTGAACCTCGGTGGAGTTCCTACCCTCAAGCACATGACTTCCAGTAAACCCTCAGGCTGGCTGGAGCTGAGGGATCTCTTGCTGTCTCACAGCTGTGTCCCTCCGGAGCTGCTGATCCCTGCTCTGACCAATCTCCCAAAGGACGAACATGATCCTGTTGGTCAATGCAAAGCCTTGAATAACGTAGGGACAGGGTGAGATCAAAGAGTCTCATTTTACATTTTAGTTTGGGGAAGGTACTTTGGGGTTTGTCAGCAGTGACACATAGAAAATTCCCCTTCTGTGAGCAGGAAAAGCAACGTGAAACAAAGACTGTGTGGCTCTTCTGTACAGGACTAAAACTCTGCAGCCAGCATGGGTGTTTTTGCAAGGAACCACAGGGAAAACAGATCTGTCTCATGCAGGTGAGGGTAATGCTGCTTTCTGGGAAATACCTGATTCTCTGGAACCACCAACTTCTGCTGCCCATGTCAATCTGCCTGTGGGATGGGGTTACATCCCCACTTACTGCTCAGAATGAGAGCAGCCAGCCTGCTCAGCTTGGTATTGAGTTAGGAATAGAATAATTACATGCTTTTAGTTCTCAGTGTGATAAAATCAAGATCTGGCATGGTTGTTTTAACCCTACCAGCATGCACAGACTCCAGTTTAATACTCAGGACCAATTCTAAGCTGCCTGAATGCCTCGGGTTAAGAACAAGGACTGACGATTGTGGGTTGTGTCCACATCCTGCCTACCACAGGATAAGTTTAGGGCTCACTTTTCCAAGTGCATCCTTTCTATCTTTAGGCTTTGGGTTGAAAACTACTCTTTCCTGAGCTGCCCGGGGTCTGCAGTGCAGGTGCTGTGCTCAGGGGGATTTATTTCAAGGGCTGCTGAGGATTTCTGGGCACAGGGTCTCGCTGGCACTGGGAGCACTCCATTGATTCCCCAATCCAACCATGCTCAGCCACCATGAGCTGTCCTGCAGATTGATTTAAAGCACAGATTTATGTCATAAACTCTTTGTGGGAAGCCCCACACCATTCCTATCCTGTGCCAGGGCTTGACTGTGAGCTGGAACAGGGGCTCCTTTCTGCAACTGGACCCGTTTTTTTCTCTGGTTCACAGGACTCCCAGGGTAATTTTATTGATTCAGATAGGAAAAGGAGGGGTATAAGCACATTTTGGCAGGGCACAAGGGTGGGAAGGAGCAGCAGGGGCTGCAGGCACCTGAACCTTGCGCTGCTGAGTGCTCTGTGCCCAGGGGTGAGGGCAGAGGACTCGCAGGGGACAGAGGCTGGGTGATGCCACATACCAGCGCTGCCCTGTGTTCCCAAAAGGGACAAACTGGAGCAAAGTTAAGCCAGGCCTGGAATGCAGGGGGCTGTGCAGACACCAGAGCACCGCTGTAATTGTCAGGCACAGGGATGGGGATCTGCCCTTGGCACGTTGTCCCTGCAGTGCTCGGTCACGCAAGGAAAGCTGTCCCAGGTGAGCTCTTTTAACTCTCTCCAACTTTTCCTGATCCTGGGAGGAGGCAAACGGAGCTGAGGGCCCCACCTGGTAATTAAAGGCATCAGAGACGAGGAGCATGGAAGACAATAGTTCCTAATTAGCAGCTGCCTGGGTTAAATGCCAGTTTTCCTTCTCGGTGACAAGGTGAGGGGACGGCAGAAGGAGGGAGGGGAAGGGAGAGAGGGGCAGCTCTCCTGTCCCCACGGGGAGGGACCTTTGGTGGCTCCCAGCAGCGACTCTCAGCCCATTAATTCCAGGCAGTTTCCAGCCTGAAGGGCACGGCAGGCACAAGCAAATAACCAGATGTCAGACTCTGTGCCCTTTCCTGGAGCCAGGAGCAGAGGCTTGAGCACATCTCCGTGCCTCTCATTACACACAGATATTCTGGCTGTTGCTCTGTTTCTCCCCTTGCCCCTCCCCTGCTGTGACTTCATTTGGGGAGAACAAGGGGACTATTCTTGGAGACCATCCTCATCCTAGAAATCATAAACCTGGCAGCTGTCCTGGCCCTTTTTCTTGGACTTGGCCCTATCTGCAATGCTCGCGGCGCATCAAAGGAGCCAACGCGTGCTCCCGCAGGGTTCTGCTCTCTGCTGGGGACACGAGTGGCCTGTCCTCGCTTACCAAGCTGCTCACAGAGCCTGCTCCTTCTGTTTTACTGCAGCCCCCCGGCCAAAAGCGTCTTTAAAAGGAAAATATTTGAAAAATAACGCCAGGCTAGGATAAATCACTGGGAACAACGTCGGCACGTGAGCAACATGGAGAGGAGAACCAGGAATTCTAAGGGTGGGATTTGAAAGGCCCTCACAGTCTGTGTAAAATGACAGCTGCGTGTGGTATTTTTTTTTTTGTTTTGTTTATAATTTTAAGAGTCTTTTTGGTTCGCCCCTCCATTAGCATCTCCTTAATAGGGATTCTTTCTCCCCACCAGCCCTTTTAAAGATGAAGAATGAGACAAATCCAGTGTGGGCTGGGGGAGCTGAGGCTGTGTCCTGCTCCAGTGTTTGTCACTGGCCACCTGGGGACGGGGAATAGCCATGGCCTGGCCACACACTGCCCGCTCTGAGGCAAAGGAAAATGAGGTGCTGTCACTTCAGGGCATCGCTTTGTGTCTGCCTGGGCACATTCCTTGGGAATTTGTCCTGTTTGGAGAAAAAATAAATCGGTTAATTAAAAAAAAAATTATTATTTATTTCACTCCATCCCAAAGTGTGCAGGGAGCGATCCCACAGCACAGCGGCAGCATGGTGACAGCAGTGACTTTTCACTCTCACACAGCTGATGGGATGGCAGGGCAAGCACACAGTGCAAAACCTCTAAGCTGTGCAGATTTCCAGCATGGACCCAGTGAGAAGTCTGGTTGGTGGCACATGGTTCTCATTAACGTAATTAACTCTGCTCTCAGTCACCTGAAACATCAACAAGTTGACCACTTTGAAAGCAGAAGTGATTTTACAACAGTGAGGTTGATATCAGAGCACTTGAAATGCTGAGGAAAAGCCTTTTCTTTACACAACATTTCAGACTTTTTCACCAAAAGCTGTGTTCCTTTTGTGGAATGGATTTTTTTCCTCGGAGCTGAACGTTTGGACAGAAAATCCACCTCATTTCCATGAATTTTTTGGCAGCGAGGGCTCTCTGGAGCAGAGAGCAGGGCTGGGTGAAGGAGCACGACCGACTCCAGCAGAACCACTGAGGAAAGGCAAAGTGTGCAGCGAGCAAGTGGCTCTTTGCTTTAGTGCTTTAGCAAATTCTCTCTCTAAGCCTGGCTTATTCCTGAGATTTTATTTCACTCCAGTCACTTTAATCCCACACTGACCCCGGGCACAAAATCCACCTGAGTGAGGAGTTCAGTGTGGGCCAGATTTGGCAGCCTGCTGCTGCTCAGTGAGCAGCTTTGGTTCCTGGGATTAATGTCCTTCCAGTGGGACTCTCCGAAGGGTTGTGGATCCAGAGCCTCTGAGCAGCACACCATGGGGGTGTGGCAGATTTTCGGGAAGATGGAGCTTTTGGGAGGATGGGCAGTTTGGGTTTGGGACTGGGACAATCTGCAAAGCAAAGGGTGGGAGCTCTGTTCTTTTGTTTCTCTTCCTGCAGCTGGGTTTTGGGGGGTGAGGATCTGGGAGGTGTTATCAGAGCAGGCTCCAGAGATAGGGGAGCTGTGTTTGGGTCAATCACCCAGGGAATTCCAGGATCCTTTCCTGGTTTTTCCTACCCTCCTGCAGACAACCTGCAGCCCTCTGCAGCCTCTCTAACACTGGGAACAGCTTTTGTCTGAAGCTGTTGGGCCAAACCCGGCATTGATGAAGGGGTCACTGCCCTCCCCATCCATGGAGGAGCTGCTGGGGGTGGTCACTGTGGGAATTCCCAATCTCCACAGCACGGGAATGACCCTCCAGCAGTCCCACCCTGACAGGCACTGCCAGCACAGAGGGCAAATGGGCCAGAGAAGCTCAGGGGCCTTTGGAAACCATCCCTGCAAGGACACAGGGCAGATTCAAGCTGTCCTTGAATCCTCTCCTCCTGGAGATGTGGGAGAAGGAGGTGCTCCCACACGACTCCTCACTGTCCCAACCCACCCCTGGCTCCAATGAGCACAGCGCAGGTGTAAAACCATAATATTTTCCTCTCTAAAGAAAAAAAAAAATGTCCTGAAAACATCTGCAGGTATGCTGGAAGGGCCCGTGCCAGAGCAGAGGGAAGGATTTCTCCTGGTGGCACGATGCACTGAGGTGATAATGTGCTCTGAGTCACTTCTCAAACACAGAACTGGCCAAACCAGTGCTCAGGGTATCTCAGTTATCTCAGTTACCACGGCCTGGCTCACTGGAGGGGGGAAAATGACTGATTTTGTATAAGGAAACATCAGTGCAGTGATATTCTCCCAGGGAAACTCCCTGGCCACGGCCTCTCTGGGGAAGCAAAGAGGAGCCTTTGATGTCCTGGTCACAATTCAGTTCAGCAGCAGCATTTGTGGCTGAGCTGTTCTGCTGAGGGTTTTCTTGTCGCTTTTATCGCCTGTTTCCCCTTCAGCAAACCCGCTCTTCCCTCTGCTGAACGAATGTCTGAATGTGGATTTGTGGGAAGGAGGGAAATGCCAGGGGATGCGCTTTGCTGTAACCCTAGAACAGGGTGGGAAAGGACCTCGGGAGGAGATCCAGTCCAACCCCCCTGCTCAGGCAGGTTCCCCCAGAGCAGCTGGGCCCTGTCTGGGCTCGGGGAGTTCTGCACCGAGCCAGAACAGCCCAAAGGAGCTGCCAGGAGTCTCTGTGCTGTCCCTGCTGCTCACATTCTGGCTCCAGCGAAGGTCTGAGGAGAGTCCTCTGCACACCCCGCTGCTGTTCAGGTCGGGGCACATTCCTGGGAGCAGCACTTGCCCTTTTACAGCTCCTGCCTCAGCTGCGCTTTGCTGCTGCTGAGTTTTCCCCAGTGACTCCCCAGAACAAACCTTTCCTGTGATTAACTGCCCAGGTGGGTTTGAAAGTGATAAAACAACACGGGCTGAGTTGGGATAGGAGGAAAATAGAGACACATGCATGGCCTGAGCCATTGGGCTGGGGACAAGGTGGGGATCGTGCACAGCTTGGTCTTGGAGGGCTTTTCCAAATGATTCTGTGGCTCTCTGGTGGTGCCTCCCTCCCCACCAGGAAGGTTTGAGGTACCTCTGTTCTTCCTAGGTGAGGGAAAAATGGGAAAGATTTCATTGTTCCTTATGGGGGTTTAAAAAGCCTCCTCCATGGAAAAAGAGGCCCTTGAGTTTAGATTTGCAGCAACCCGAGCAGTTATCCAGCTGTGTTTAACATCTGCAGCTCCCAAGGAATCTCTGGGTTCCCTTCCCATGCCTGTTGTCTTTTCTGACAGCCCCAGGTGTGCTTGGGTGGTTTATTTCCCCCTCTTGATTTAGGTGACACTGGTTTTTAAACCAGCACAGCCCACCTTGGACAGAATTCCCACAGGCTTCTGGATAAGCAGCATGTGCTGCTCGGCATGTTCTGGAAGGAGAGCAGGGTCAGCGGTGTCTGGGCCAATCCCTCGTTTCCAGAATATCCACATTTAGCTGGTTTTGCCTCTGGAGACCTGTCAGAGTCTGTGTCACACCTGAGGATGCTGATGCACCTGAGCTGGGGAAAAAATACAGGGGGAATCAGTGCCAGAGAGAGGAGCAGGGTGAGGTTGTGTCCATTTCCCAGACCAGAACAATCCCATCCCCCTGATGGTGCCTGGCTGTGTCTGAGGAAGGATTCACTCTCCTCTGAGCCCCTGGAAGGTGCTGCCTGGGCTGTGTTTCCCCTCCTGGTGGCTCTGGGGGGGCTCGTGTGCTGTGCTGTCGTTCTCTGCAGCAGCTCTGCGAGGTGTGAGTAGCTCATACTCCCACTCTCTGTGGTGTGAGCAGCCCCTTCCCAGCCCCTAATAATTCTCCTACTCATAGAAAGGGAGGGAGGTGGAGCCAAGAGCACCTTTCTGCCCCGTGGGACACCACAACAGGGCTGCAAGGCTTGACCTGAGCCCCCAGCGCTGCCAGGAGGGACCAGCTGCTCACAAGGGACGAGTCCTGTCCTTCCATTTTAAGCCTCCCTGTAAAAGGAGGGCTCTTTTCAGTTTTTTTCCCCCCTTTTCTTCTTTTGATGCCAATCTCTATTGTTTGAGGAGATTTTTGCTAGGAAACTGGGGCTGGGGAAAAGGAAACTCAAAGACAGAGCAGCCAAACCCTTTGCAGGAATCTGCTCTCTTCTGAAGGTTAGAGCTTGTCATTTTTCTGATTTACTGGAAATGATTGGTGTTTCCTTTGTTCTCCTTTGTGGTGGCTGCTCTGATAAGCCCTGAGGGATACTTTCCTTGGACAGATCTGGAACTTTTAACAGCAAAAGAAATAAGGAAAGTAAACCCACGTCCTGTTATTCCCTATTCCTTTTCTTGTAAATCAGGGATTTTCCTTACTTCAGAGAAGGACTCGGGACTCTGTATCTGTAATTTCTGGGGACTTTAAAAGGCTGCAGACCCTGAAGCACCATCCAGCCCAGGCTGCTGTGATGGGAGTGTTCTGAATGCGCTGTGTGGTCTGACCTTTGGTTTTTTGGAGAGTGGCTTCTGGGACTGACACAGCTCAGAGATGGAGAGGTTTTGGAGCCTGATGTGACGTTTGCTGGGAGCCCTGAGCCCTTTCCAGACAGAGTTCAACCCTGAGACCTTTCCAGGACCAGGGCAGGAGAGAGCTGCAGCTCCAGGCTGAGCAGGACTGTGTGTGGCCCAGAAATACAGAGAGATGCTGCAGGTCAAACCCCTCTGATAAAGGAATAAATCCCACTGATTTTAGGAATAAACATCTTCTCCCAGGCTGGGTGAGGATGGTGAGTGCAGACTTGGCCAGCCATGATGCAGAACTCGTGGCAGGTGAAGTGGTGCTGCTGCCACTCAGTCCTGTTCTTTCCTGAGGTGGAGCCCTCTCCCTCGCTGGGAGCTGCTCGAGGGGTGTTGTTCCCTGGTTGTGCAAGAGCAAACCCTGACTACCAGGGGCTCACCTGTGCCAGGGGCTCACCTGTGCCAGGGGCTTCCCTGCCTGGAGCAGCCTGAGGTCCCAGCCCACACATTCCCTCTGAAGCAGCAGGAGACTTCCCCAGTGCCTTCAGTGGGCTGCAGCCAGCTCTGTGCCAGCTCTGTGCCACTCTGTACCACTCTGTGCACCTCTGTGCCACTTCTGTGCCACTTCTGTGCCACTCTCTGCCACCTCTGTGCCACTTCTGTGCCACTTCTGTGCCACTCTGTGCACCTCTGTGCCTCTCTGTGCCAGCTCTGTGCCACTCTGTGCCTTGGTTTCCCGGTGTAGAATGCAACAGCCACCAGCCACCCCCTCCCTGGAGTGCTCCGGGGCTGTTTGGATTTTCTGGAGCACTGGGATGTGTGGGAACGACGTGTCAGGAACGTCCCTCCTGAGGAGGCAGAGCCTGGGCTCTCGTGGCTGTGCTGAGCTGCAGGACAAGCCTGGAGGGTGATGGCTCCTGCTGTGGGCAGCTCTGCTTGGAGGCAGGAAGAAAGGGAACCATCCTCTTGCTGTCTGGGGAGAGCTTGGACCAAAAGTTGGGGATGGCAGCTGAGTGACCCCATTGTCCAGTCCTCCCACACCCCCACCCACGACTTAGGGGCCTGTTCCTGGCCACGGTGAGGATTTTTGTGCTGTGCTGCGAGGTTTTTTCAAGTCTGAGGTAGCACGAGGAGCCAGCAGCTGGGCTTGGTACCACCCTCGTGCCAAGCCGGGCTGCAGGGTGATGGCAGTGCCACCAAACCACGCCAGGTGACCCAAAAACCTGCCCTAGTTGGGTTTGTTTGGGTTTTTTTTTCAGCTGGCACACGGCTGCCAGCAGCACGGTGGGAGCAGCTGGAAGGGGACGCGCAGCAGCGCTGTTCATAAAAGTCCAGATGAAGGATTGAAACACCTGCTGGCAGCAGGAAAAATGTTTGCTGTGGGACGCTAGGAGTTACACCCTGTGGTGCACGTGGCTGCTCACATGCATAATTTCCTCATCATTGCCAGATAAAAAGGCAGGTGATGGATGGGCTGGTGGAAGCCAAGAGCAGAGTGAAGGCAGCAGGCTCAGTCCTTGCCAGGCAGTGGAGATGGTGTCTTGCAAAGTGTCCTTAGTACTAAGAGGCGTCACAAGTATCGTGAGACGTCTCCCCCTCTTTACTGCACGGAGATCTATAAAAGATGCTGCTTCCTCTTTTCTTTAAATAAAACACTTCGGTGCCAACGTGCACGGCAAGAATGGGGCCTTTCCCTCAGGAGAGATGTGGGTTTAAAACACGCAGAGTGAATTCGTGGTCACAGGAAAATCAGTGAGCGGTTTTCTGTTGATTTTACCTCGTTTTACCTCAGCCCAGTTCTTACTCTGGGCAAACCCTGCCCAGGCCAAAGGATGCCCTCAGTGAGATGAGCTAGAAGAGGTGCATGAAGAGGAAAACTTGACTGCCACAACCAAGGGACTTGGAGCCACAGATCTGCTTGCTCCAAGGGGAAAAGAGCTGAACCAGCTGGAAGATACAGGGATTGAGTGCCCCTTCCATGCTGTGCCCATCAGCACAGTTTTCCTTCAACTGCAGAGCTTCTGCCACGAGCTCTGAGATCTCTGAGCCAGCCAGGATGGTCCAGACAGCCCCACACAGCCCAGTTCCAGCTCACCTGCAGGCACCTCCCCACCCTCAGCACATCCAGGGGCATCCCAGATCCATCCAGGGCGTGTGACACAGCTGAGCTGGCCCAGCATCACCTCCCAGGCAGCCCAGGAAGCCGTGCCCACACTCCTCATCCCTCCCTGGCTAATGTCACCAGCCCTCCTGTGGCTCACCTCCCTCCTCTGGATGTGCTGCCTGGGCACTGAAATGGGAAAACCTGCAGAAAAAAAAACTGGCAGAAAGGTTTTGTGTGTGCTGCTGCTTGGGGAGGCCGTGTTTTTTTCGTGAATCTGGGTGAGATGCTTTGGGAAGCCGTTTTCCAGGCACTGCTGGGCCCTTCTCCTGGGAAAAGCAGCTGCCAGGAGAGCACGTGTTGGTGTTGACTTCAGGACAGTCAGGTCACTGCTTCCCCTCTTGCCTTGTGCTGCGATGTGCCAGCCTCATCCTCGTCTGCAAGCATCCAAAGCCTGGGATGGGGCTTTTCAAAGAGAAAGGTTGAATGTCATCCCAAATTCTGGTTCTCTGGCACCACAAAGGACAGGCTTTAAAGTCCTCCTAAGTTTTGTAACATCTGAGATGTCTTTGAGCCCAAACCCAGCCTTGGGGGTGTAATGAATTCAGCGTTCTCCCTCTGTGAGGCAGCTCTGGTTCCTGTAGCTCTGTAAACATCCCCAAAGCCACGTGGGGCTGGAGTTGCTTTCAGCTGCCTCTCTCAAAGTGCCTCCCAAAGGAGGAGACCAATCCTGTGTCCCCCTTCCAAGTCACAGAGGGTAAAACAGTGAGNCTGCTTGGAGGCAGGAAGAAAGGGAACCATCCTCTTGCTGTCTGGGGAGAGCTTGGACCAAAAGTTGGGGATGGCAGCTGAGTGACCCCATTGTCCAGTCCTCCCACACCCCCACCCACGACTTAGGGGCCTGTTCCTGGCCACGGTGAGGATTTTTGTGCTGTGCTGCGAGGTTTTTTCAAGTCTGAGGTAGCACGAGGAGCCAGCAGCTGGGCTTGGTACCACCCTCGTGCCAAGCCGGGCTGCAGGGTGATGGCAGTGCCACCAAACCACGCCAGGTGACCCAAAAACCTGCCCTAGTTGGGTTTGTTTGGGTTTTTTTTTCAGCTGGCACACGGCTGCCAGCAGCACGGTGGGAGCAGCTGGAAGGGGACGCGCAGCAGCGCTGTTCATAAAAGTCCAGATGAAGGATTGAAACACCTGCTGGCAGCAGGAAAAATGTTTGCTGTGGGACGCTAGGAGTTACACCCTGTGGTGCACGTGGCTGCTCACATGCATAATTTCCTCATCATTGCCAGATAAAAAGGCAGGTGATGGATGGGCTGGTGGAAGCCAAGAGCAGAGTGAAGGCAGCAGGCTCAGTCCTTGCCAGGCAGTGGAGATGGTGTCTTGCAAAGTGTCCTTAGTACTAAGAGGCGTCACAAGTATCGTGAGACGTCTCCCCCTCTTTACTGCACGGAGATCTATAAAAGATGCTGCTTCCTCTTTTCTTTAAATAAAACACTTCGGTGCCAACGTGCACGGCAAGAATGGGGCCTTTCCCTCAGGAGAGATGTGGGTTTAAAACACGCAGAGTGAATTCGTGGTCACAGGAAAATCAGTGAGCGGTTTTCTGTTGATTTTACCTCGTTTTACCTCAGCCCAGTTCTTACTCTGGGCAAACCCTGCCCAGGCCAAAGGATGCCCTCAGTGAGATGAGCTAGAAGAGGTGCATGAAGAGGAAAACTTGACTGCCACAACCAAGGGACTTGGAGCCACAGATCTGCTTGCTCCAAGGGGAAAAGAGCTGAACCAGCTGGAAGATACAGGGATTGAGTGCCCCTTCCATGCTGTGCCCATCAGCACAGTTTTCCTTCAACTGCAGAGCTTCTGCCACGAGCTCTGAGATCTCTGAGCCAGCCAGGATGGTCCAGACAGCCCCACACAGCCCAGTTCCAGCTCACCTGCAGGCACCTCCCCACCCTCAGCACATCCAGGGGCATCCCAGATCCATCCAGGGCGTGTGACACAGCTGAGCTGGCCCAGCATCACCTCCCAGGCAGCCCAGGAAGCCGTGCCCACACTCCTCATCCCTCCCTGGCTAATGTCACCAGCCCTCCTGTGGCTCACCTCCCTCCTCTGGATGTGCTGCCTGGGCACTGAAATGGGAAAACCTGCAGAAAAAAAAAACTGGCAGAAAGGTTTTGTGTGTGCTGCTGCTTGGGGAGGCCGTGTTTTTTTCGTGAATCTGGGTGAGATGCTTTGGGAAGCCGTTTTCCAGGCACTGCTGGGCCCTTCTCCTGGGAAAAGCAGCTGCCAGGAGAGCACGTGTTGGTGTTGACTTCAGGACAGTCAGGTCACTGCTTCCCCTCTTGCCTTGTGCTGCGATGTGCCAGCCTCATCCTCGTCTGCAAGCATCCAAAGCCTGGGATGGGGCTTTTCAAAGAGAAAGGTTGAATGTCATCCCAAATTCTGGTTCTCTGGCACCACAAAGGACAGGCTTTAAAGTCCTCCTAAGTTTTGTAACATCTGAGATGTCTTTGAGCCCAAACCCAGCCTTGGGGGTGTAATGAATTCAGCGTTCTCCCTCTGTGAGGCAGCTCTGGTTCCTGTAGCTCTGTAAACATCCCCAAAGCCACGTGGGGCTGGAGTTGCTTTCAGCTGCCTCTCTCAAAGTGCCTCCCAAAGGAGGAGACCAATCCTGTGTCCCCCTTCCAAGTCACAGAGGGTAAAACAGTGAGATTCACACCTCAGCCTTGCATTTGAAAAAAAAATGGCCAATGCAGGTGTAGCAGGATTTTGTAACTGCAGAGATTTCCCTGACTGTGACAGCGGGCTTGGAACAAAATGATCTTTAAGGTCCCTTCCAACCCAAGCCATTCCATGATTTATTGGAGTCTCTTTAAAACCCCGTTGTGTGACTCAAGGGTTGTTATCTCCAGTCTGAACTGTTGAGTCTCAAGGGGGTGCTTTGGGTTTTTTTTTAATAAAAATATCCTGTCTTTATTTAATAGCTGAGATAGAAGGCTCAAGCCAGTATCTCCTGGGAAGACTCTAAAATTGGCAGCTAAAAAAGAAATCCCGGTAGGTTTTAAGAATTACTGATGCTTTATAGGAGAATTACTGGTATTTCTAGAACGTGGATGTACATTTAATGTGGAGACAGTTGTGCAGATGTAGCACATCTTGGCACTTGTTTTGTTTTGCTGATAAGGCTGCACAGGAACAGGAGTGTCATTCATGAGGACTTTCTGCTTTGTTCCTTCTGCCCCTTCCCTGGGTGGTGTCCTCACTCAGATCTCCACCTGCCCGTTCCTGCAACACCCCTGCGGTCACTCAGGACTTCACACCAGTCCTTGTGCAGTGGTTTAGTATCACTGGTTGCAGTGGTTTAGGATCACTGGTGCAGTGGTTTAAGGTCACTGGCTGCAGTGGTTTAGGATCCCTGGTACAGAGGTTTAGGATCCCTGGTTACACTGGAACCACCCTTGGGCTTTAGGACGTCTCCACCCAAGCCCGAATCCCTTTTCCCCACACTGGGGCTACACAGGAAGGGCTTGGCTGGAGAGTTGCTGGGTGGCACCGGAGGGCAGGGGAAGACTGAAAATCGCCCCGTTCCTGCCTGCCAGCCCTGATGGGACATCCCCTTAGGCTCACCTTTGATCCTGCTGTCACCCAAGGGAGCTCCATCTGCTTTTACAGCCCTTCTGAGCCGTGAACCCCTGGTTCCCAGAAGGGTTTTTAGTGTTTCCATGGTTATAGGTGAGCACACAGCCCTGCAGTGGGAAAATCCCCGCTGGGTTTGGAGCTGGGCTGCAGAGAACCCGCCAGGCCCTGCCCCTCAGGTGGCTCTCAGGGGATAATTTGCTTTTCATTACACACAAGCACTTCTACAAATTCCTGCACTGAGCCTTCTGGTCAAAAGGTCTAACCTGAAGCCCCTTGCAGGATGGTTTTTTTTTTTAATTAAAGCAGCTACTCTGATTTTTTTTTTCATGGCAGGAAAGCCAGCAAATCTCTAGGCTACCTGCTAGAGAAGAAAAACCAGGCACCATATGCAATGTAGCTCTTGATCTATCTCAAAAATGCCGAACTCTGGGAGAGAATTCGTCCCACCAAACGCCCACTAAGCACATTTTTTAAATCTGGTTTCTCAGCCTTTCGGGAAAGGAGAAGCAAAATCTTCTTGCCTGCTGGAACTGGGCCCCGTTTCATGAAATTAAATGGCTAAGGAGGGGGGGAAAAAATATATCCAAGGCAAAGATGCTATTCTCAACAAAGGAAACAGTATATGCAACAGCTTCTGCAGCATTCCTGCAACATGATGTCTTTCCCTGCAGAGTCTCAGTCAGGAATTGATTGTCTGAGCAGAGAATTGCTCGATTCAGAAAGGCTTAAGGCACACTTCATGAACTGTTTGCTAAAAGGATGAATAGATGGGCATGTGTGTATATAAATCTATAAATCATGTCTTGTTCTGCCCCAAAGAGGACAGCTGAGGTTGGATTCTTTGTCACTTGGTTTCGTGTTCTCAGGGCTGGGGATAAAGGCAGCAGTGTCCCGCACACGGGGTCAGGACGCGATGCCACGGCTCAGGAAGGACAATCTGTGGACAAGAGGAGGTGGCATTTGTGTGAGAGCCACAGCTCACAAAGGGGTGATAGCACTCCTGCTGCTCTGATGGGTTCTCACTTGAGGGGAAGGCTGGTGAGTGTCTCTCATTTGGGTTCTCTTTTATCCCAATCATTTTTCCAGCTGATGTGCGGGTTGTGATTTGAACTCCTGGGGTGTTGGGTAGCACCACTGCTGTGAGTTGTCACTGCCCACCCCAGCCCTTGCACTGCCATGCCCATTGCTGCCCCTCTGCTCAGGGGTGCTCTGCTGTTTGGGCTGATTTGGCTGGAATTTTGGTGAATTTTGCCCCACTGAGGGGTTCTGGAGGAGGGATGGGAGCTGGCACCAACCTCAGAGCTGAGAGAGGCGCTGCAGAAGGACCTGTGCTGTGACCAGGGGTCCCCTGGGAGATGCTGAGCAGGGAAGGGGAGGGTTCAGAAGCCACTTGCCCTGGGGAAGTGCCACATGTGTCCCTCAGAGAGCCCTCCTGCTCCCCAAACCGGCCTTTGGGGTGCCAGCAGAAACGATGCTCTGCGTGTCCCTGCCCTCAGAGCAAGCCAGAGGAGCCCACAGCAGGCACAAACCTAAACCCTTCAGGCTAAGACCTGTTTTCCGTCAGCTCAGGCTGTGCCAGGGGGGAATCTTTTCTAGGAAAACCCCCAGAGAAAATCTGTGAGACCACACAGGAATCCCCACAGTGCCCGTGGGAGCAGATGTGAATCCACAGCCAAGGCTGAGGGATATCCTGAGCATCTCATGCTGGTTTGGGTTCTCTCCATAAATCCTGTGGGTGTCCCAGGCAAATATCACAGTGGCTCTGTGTCCCTGGCTCACCCCATGTGCATTTTTCCTCTGAGGTGACGCGCTGGGGACAGTCCCTGTGTGGCCCTGGCACGGCAGGTCCAGCTGAGCAGAGCTGCAGGGTTTTGGTGGGCTGTGCTCTGCCCCTGGCCCATGAAAAGCTGTCCCACAGCCCATCAGGCAATGGCTTTGTGCCTGGGCAGGAGCACAGGCATCCCCTGGGCACAGTGCTTCTTGCTTATAAATTAACTACAAGTCACCAAGGGTCAGCTCCCTTTTGCTCTATTATGCATGAAAAGTTCAGGAAGGTCGAGCAAGAAGTGAAAGATGTTTTTTTCCTTGATAGTTTTCTGCCTATCCAGTAGCCCTGTGCCCTCTCTTACTGTTTCATTTCAAGGGAATGACTCCTGAGTAGAGATTTAAGAAGTTGGTCCCATTTTCAGAAGGTGACAGAGGCAGTAAATGCGGGATTTGTCTTGTTTTGGTTTGGTTTGGTTTTCCCATGAGCTCCTAAGATGTAAAATATTATCAACTGCTGCATTTAAAAGTGGCCTTTCAGTCATTGCCCTGCCTGGGGAAATCAGTAACAGGTGAGAGAGCTCGAAGCAGGGGCAGAGGAGCTCCTCTGTTTGTGTTTCTCGCTTGTCATCCGCTCCCCAAAGAGCTCCCAGAGGTCAGACAATTCTGTCTGCCTGCTTTGTCTGTCACTGAGACCTCTCCTGCTTTCCTGGGGAAAAGCTGGGCTTCAGGCAGCCCCAGGAAAGGCTGGTTATCTCCCCCAGATGCCTCCCAATCCTGACAGATTCGCCTTGGCTGCTTTTCACAGAGCTCAGGAGAAACCCTCCAGCCAGCAAACGTGGAGGTTTTCTTTTCATTTCTTCCTCAGAGTTTTCTTCTTCCTTCTGGGGAGGATTTCTCAGTCTCCCAAAATCCGTCATGTGGTATTTGTGTCTCATGAAACGCGTCCTCCTCGCCTGTGGAAATGCTGCTCCCTGCTCGTCCCCGACCAGGGGCTGTGGGAACGGCGCACAGGCAGATGTCAGGGATTCAGGGATGGATTTGGAAACGGGCACCAGCTCTCCTGCCTGCCCAGCGACCCTTGCCTAAATATGGGTCAGTTTATATTTCCCAGCAGAGGGAATGGAAAGCCTGGGGGGGGTCAGGGGTAACCCTCGCAGATGTTGCACTCTGGGCTTGTGTGTTTGCATCTCCAGAGCACGCTCTGATCCCAAACTTTTCTGCTCTGGGTAAACTGATTCCGGAATTTTGGTGCAGCCTGAAGTGGACGAGTGTCCCCAGCCCCTGATTCACACGCACTTCCCCTTCCCCCGTGGTGGCTGCTCCTTGCCACACGGACACTGGGAGCCTCCCCGGGGAGAAGGGGAAGGGGAGAGGAGTTTCCCCAAGGGTTTTATTTATTTATTTTATCAATATTTGTCAGAAACTATGCTGGTTTTCCCCAAGAGTCCCAGTTTGCAAATCTCCAGGTTTCCTGTTAGGAATTCCTATTCCCCATCTGCAAAATCCTTATCCCCAGTTAGCTTGGGATTGGTATCCAGCACCCAGGGATTGTACCCAGCCCTTCCCAAGATCAGCCTGTTGCACTGCAAAGTCCTTCTGCTTCCCTTCCCTTACTGAAATAATAATTTGCATTTATGTAACATTCCTAAAACCTCCTGGGTGAGCATTAGCTGACCCTGCTGAAGACACAGGCGTGTTCCTGCTCTGCAGGCGAAGGAAGGAGGGCAGGAAGGAGGAGGGTAACAAATTCGTGAAGGTCACACAGCAAAGCAGGAGCAGAGCTCGGACTGCAATTGCCTCCTGCTCCTTCCCTCCCGCTCCAGGCACTGGCACCCAGCACTGAGAGTCCAAATTAAGAGATTATAATGCATAATCCACACTGGTGTGCCAAGAATTCTCTAAATCATATTACACTGCCACATAAAACGATGACTCATTTGGTAACACAGCCCACAGCCGGTTCCTTTATGTTAAAATTACGTGGACAAGACTGGATTTAAAAAGAAAAAGGCGAGCTTGTTGTGTGTGTAGTGAATGCTGAGT
This sequence comes from Dicrurus megarhynchus, assembly GCA_013399195.1. NCBI lineage: Eukaryota > Metazoa > Chordata > Aves > Passeriformes > Dicruridae > Dicrurus > Dicrurus megarhynchus. The sequence continues at coordinate 202,879 of VXAD01009339.1, forward strand.
TATAGATGCCTCCATGGATGTTATTTTGGCTGATGCTGAAGGAGCATTTGTGAGCCTGTTTGTTGACAGTGGTGCTCGGGACCAGAGATGCTGACGTTCCACTAACAATAATAGGAACTGCCTCTGTTTGTTTCTAAATTGGAAATTCTTCCTCACACGGGCCCAGCCCACCCTCCGCCCCCGCCGAAGGAAAGGGCACTCGTCTGGGGCTGGCAGGGGAGCATCTCCCAGCAGGGCTGGAGCTTCTGGGCTGCAGGGATGGCTCTTGTTTGGTCATGGCCAGAAACCCCTCTCCTCCCCACACCCATGGGAAGGGTGGAGAGAAAGCTCCTCTGTGGATCCACAGCATGAATACCATGGCAGAATCAGCCCAGCTGATTCTTTTCCCAGGAAAAGATGCTGTCACCAAGTCTCCCTCTTGCTGCCTCTGCTCTCCTTGCTCCTCCCTGCATCATCATCCTCGCTTCCACCCCGGCTCCTGCCCTTCCTGGCAGCCTCTGCTGCTGTTTGGGGACTGTCATTATCCTTCCCAAAGCCCTTTGGGATGCGGCTGGTGCGAGTGACGCTGAGCTGTGTTTGCTGCGCTGTGGTTTCACCATTTCCTTTTCCTCTCCCTGCCTGGGCTTTAATTCCCGCAGCTGAGGAATCCGTGGCAAAATCCCTTTCTGCCAGGAATGCCCACATGTTCCTCAGCTCAGAGCTGCTCTGGCATCTCGTCAGAGGTGGCTCCTCCATCCCTGTGTGGCTGGCACACGTCACAGGCGCCCTGCTGCACGGAGAACTCTGTCAGGGCAGGTGCTCACTGCTCCTTCGCACGTTTGGCCACGGGATCCATCCACCCCTGCAGGCTTCCCTTCCCTGTCTGCACCACGTCCCATGGGTCACCTCTGGCCCAGCACCACTCTGCCCTATATTCCAGAAAGTGTGGATTAATCTCCCAGCTTTGGGTAAATAAGCCAAATCTCCAGCAGGCACGGAGGGCAAGGATCAGGAAACAGCTTCGGTTGCTGAGTGGTCAAGGCCAGTTCAAGAAGCTCTTTGCAAGATTTTCCTACTGTTGTGCTGGAAGCTCCTGCTTCCCTTCATTTCTTAAAGGGGAAAAAAGAAGTCAGAACCAGTTTGTGAGCATGACCTGTGGAGACCCTGAGCATCCTGTGCTGGTGCTGGGAGCAGGGGAGGGAAGGAATTGCTTTCAGCAGTCGGGAGGCGTGGGTGGCAGGAGGGCTTTGTGTGCTGCTGGAGGATGCTCTGTGCATGCATCCCTCCTAAACAAATACCTCTTTAAGCGTGTATGATGGGAATCCAGGGAACAGCTTTTTTTTTTTCTTTTCCACTCGTCTCCAAGTAGGAGAGAGGCTTATTAGTACTCTCCTTCCATAGGCGAGATGCGGAGGTTGGGAAGTTGTGAGACGAGTTACATTTGCTTTTATCAGGCAAATCTGCTCTCTCCTGGACAGTCCCTTCAGCCAGGAGGAGGAGGAAAGAAAGCACAAGGTGCTGGCAGGAGCTATGGGGGGAAGCACACAACACCACCGAGCACAGCCACGGAAATGAACTCGTGTTGGGAGGAAGGAATTATTTCCGTGCTGCTGCTTCCATGCTGGATAAAAACCTGTTGAAGAAAATGTGTTGAATGTCACTGGTGTGCACTTGGAGGAACTGCAGTCTCTTGGACACGGTGGTGTTTGCAAGTTGGAAGGGCATTTTAGGCTGGGACAGTCACCTCACGTCTTTTTCCAGGGCATTTTCCATCTGCAGCCTCTGAGAATTCCCAGGGAGCTCCCGCTAAGCAGAGGAGGGAGGGGGAGGTTTCAAGGTGAGGTGTGATGGAAGGGAAAGCAGTTTGGGCAGTCTCCGAGCTCCAGACAGATGGAGCTGGAAGAGAAATGGATGCTCTGAGCATCTCCTCGGATTCAGAGTCACGGAGAAAGGGAAAAACCAGAGCCGAGGGTGCAGGGTGTGAAATGGGAGAAAGCTGGCAGCGCCCAGGCTGTGGAGCAGGGTTGGGCACAGCTCTGCAAGCAGCAGTCTGGTCCTTGGGGAAGGCAGATAACTCTGGGAAGTCCAGAGGATTTCGGTGGAGCTGTGAACGAGACCGAGCTGGCCAGTTGGAGCGTGGAGGAGCAGAACTGGTGTTTGCCGGGAGGAGCAGGGGCAGAGCCTGGCTCTGCCGGCCAGGGAAGGTGATCTCGCCCTGAGCTGGGATCTGGGATGGGACGAGGCTCCCCCGAGGGCAGGAGGGTTCCCTGCCCCACAGGCAGACGGATTTCTGGGTGTTTTATTTCGCTGTCGCTGGAAGAGCCGAGTCTGTCATTATTTCCTGCCATCTGTTAGAGACACGAATGGCAGCTGCTCCCAGCGATACCCCGCATCTCACAAGGGCTTTCAGCCCCCAAAACTCGAGCCCCCGGGGGATTTACAAAGACAATGCAACCCATTTGATGCCGTAAGAAGAGTTGCTCCTCGGGCTGGTAACAATCAGTGGAAATTTAGCCGTTCCTTGTAAGCTATTTGCATCCCTGGGAACATTACATTTACACAAATGTGTTTATATGACTGCTAATATTTCCTCTCTTGTGAGGAATATCTCTTGGCCTGTGTGGGTGCTTACAGGAGGGTTTGTGCCAGGCCCCTGTCTGCGACAAACCTCAAGTGGAATTCATCACATTTTTGATTCAGAAAGAAATTTGTCTCTCTTTTCCTTTTCTGTTTCGGTCCCTATTTTAAAGGCCTGGGTACACACCCTGCACAGTGAGATTTAGGAGTGATTGCAGTGAGCTGGGAAGCAGCTGTCTGACATCAGTGGGATACAGAAAGCTTTCCAGAGACTTTTTCCTTTGCATTGTATTATCCTGATCATACTCCTCTGATCCCACTGAGATGAATTTGTAATGGAGGGCAATAGAAAATGCAGCTAAAAGTGTCCAGTCCTGCGAGTTGGATCCAACTCAGTTTTGTGGCTGCTCCAGAGCTCTGCTCCCGAGTTTGCCTGTGGCCAACCTGTGACCTTGGACAAATCTCCTGGGTTCTTTGTGGCTCGGTTTCATCACTTATGAAATCAGGATAATGTCGCTCACCTTGTCTGCAAAACGGTTTGAGGTCTAGTGATAAAAATTGCTAGGAAGGAGCTGAGGGGATATTACTGGTTTATACTTATGGGAATGCAGATGGCAAAGCAGGTGACACCCGTGTGTGCAGGTCAGGCTGTCCCTGGGTCAGAGTGAGGGGGAGAGAGGGAAGGGGATTTCTTCAGAGGAGCAGCCGTGTGCCAGCCATACAGAAGAAACTGCTGAAACTGTTACCAAGAGTTAGCAAAACTTGCTGGAGCAGAAAGAGTCTTAAAATGCTGATGAGCTTTCATCTGTGGAGCCTTGGTTGGGCCAGTTGGGTTCCTCTCCGCTTTTCTCCAGGCTGACTTTGCAGTCCCTGCTCAGTGTCCGCTCCTGGCTCTCTTTTACTCTCTCAGAGCGGTTTCTGGGGAGGCTGAAAATCCTCCTCGCTGAACCATTTCTCAGGAGCGTTGTTTTGCATTGTGCCAAGAAGGTTATTTTGACAAACTCTCCATTTTCACAATGCCAAGAAGCAGGAGCGTTGATTGCGTTCCCGCAGGCTGCCTCCGTGTCCCAAGGATGTGCATTTCCATTTTATTGTCTTCTATTTTTACCTCCTTTTGGGGGGGAGGAAGGGCTGGGACACCCTCGGGACGGGCAGTCTGTGGGCTGGTGTGGCCGGGGTGTGGCAGGAGGGACAGGGACAGGGCTCGGGAGGTGGCACCCAGCCCGCACATGGCACACACATGAGCAGCCCCCGGCTGTGCAGAACCGGCTGCTGCCGCCGCCGGCTTTTGAAGGCGAATGGAAGCCCTAAAATAACAACTGCCACTCCCTGCTGAGGGAAAGCAGCCGCGACCAGCCAAGCCTCCCATTCCCCGCTGCCTGGTGACACGAGGGCTTTCCCCTGGGTGGCACTAAGGTGACATTGCTGCCCTCCTGTCGCCCCCGAAGAGGAGCACTGGGCTCCTGCTGCCCTCTGACAGCTCCTGCACCAAAGGGAGTGGGAGACGTGTGCTAACCTAAGGAGACAGCAGATGGGTGCAGGCGCTTCTAAGAACAGCTGCTGGTGTCTCGTTCAATAATCCCATTTTGAAAAAATCCATATGATAGCAAAAAAATGCTGGAAATTAGGTTTTTCTGTCCTCTCTCATCTCCTGAGCCACACTTGACCTGTTCAACATGATCTAGGGATTAAAGGCTTGTTATTTTAGCTGCTCTATAATAGATCAGAGGCTGATCTCTGTCAGGCTATTGAGCTCCTGTTCCTTGGCTCTCCTTCTCTTCCCACTTTTTCTTTTGTGTCCCAGCGCTTGTGATAGTCCAGAGATGTGACTTCTGCTAAGGGACACGGTGGCTTTTGCCAAAGGTGTCATGACCCCAAGGGGTTGGTTGCAGCACATTTTGCAGTTCTGAGGCTCCCAATTCTCCAGTCTTCAAAACTCTGGAAGCTGCCTCAGGGAAGGAGGGCTTGGCACCGTCACTTCTCAGCATCATCACCCCTCGGGCAGCAGAATTGTGGCCAGGAGGAGGGAGGGAGCCTTGCTCTTCTCCAGTGGGGCTCTAAACGTGTTTTTCTGCCTGAGATCCGAAGGGAAGGAAATTGCGGGGCCGATTTTGTCAGCGCTGTTGGCTGCGGGCTGAGGTGTCCTTCGTCACCGTGGTACCGCCGTGCTTCAAACTAATCACGCATTTGCCGACACAACACTCCCGCTAATTCCCTCGGTTCCCAGGTGGGGAAGCCGTGTCACTGAGATGCAGAGTGGCTTATCCAAGGTCACCCGCAAGGAAATGGCACGGAGAGGGAAAGAGCTCAGGTTCGTCGACTCCCAGTGCCCCCAGTGCAGGCGGTGCCCTTCGGAAGGTGCTGCTGATGCACAGGTGTGCTTGTGCTACGGGAGAAAGAGGATTTTTTTTTTTTTTCCGTAGGAGGGAGAGGCAGAAGGTCTCTCGGGGGTCTCTGGGGGCTCCAGGGAAGAGCCGGGCCCACATTTGCCCAAAGCCCCGGCTGGCAGCTCCTCCGATAGGACCCAGCGGGTGCTCCCCGGAGCTCCACACCCCCGGAGGGGCACCGGGGCAGCGATGGGGGCAGAGCAGCACATCCCGGAGGGGCACCGGGGCAGCGATGGGGGCAGAGCAGCACATCCCGGAGGGGCACCGGGGCAGCGATGGGGGCAGAGCAGCACATCCCGGAGGGGCACCGGGGCAGCGGTGGGGGCAGAGCAGCACATCCCGGAGGGGNTCCCGGGAGAAGCCGGGCGTTTCAGGAATTTTTAAAATGTGCTCGTTTTCGGTGATCGCGGCGGGCGGGGATGCTGGGCGCGGGGCACGGCTGCGCCCGCGGGGGGAAGCGGGGCTGATCCCGCAGCTGGAGCGGCGATTCCCAGCCCTCGGACCGAGTCCTTGGAGGGGCTTTCTGTTTCATTCCCCCTTCTCGTTGTATGTTTTTTTTTTTAAATCCAACTTTTTAATGGGGAGAGACCGCAGTTGTTCGGAGTCGCCGGAAGAAAACTGCGGTGGGGTCTGAAATGTTCGGTGGGCTGCCCTGGTTTGAAAACTGCCTTTTGAGCCAGTTCCGCACTTACACAAGAGATGTACAGATTCTTTTCCTTTGCAAGTTCGTAACTGTGGGGCTTTTTTCCCCCCTCGGAGAATCTGTGCATAATAAAAGCAGTTGGTCTCTATAGAATCAACAGTGTTGAATTACTGAGCCCTTGCCAGGCTGTATCTTCAGCTACTTTGCTTTTCTTCTCTTTTCTGCTTTTGCCGAGCTCCTGCATTGCATCCTTTGTACTTCAGGCTCCCATAAATAAAAAGGGTATTATTAAACTTATTTAAAGAAGCAGGAGGACCTATTGAACACATACACGTCTCCCTGTAATCAGCCAGGGAGCTGAATATAGAAATAAAGAGAGGAATAGATTTGCATTTGGATGTGCCGTATATTGTCTTTGCGAAGAGAGAGGGGTGCCTAGGACCTTCAGGGCACAAAAGAAAGCTGCTAAGCTTGTGGTTTAGCTATAAAGCAGTGATTAGATTTCTAGTTGCATCTCCTCTCATTCTCTGTTACATTTAAATGGGACATTAGCTCCTTTCACAATAAGGAAGTTTTCATTTTTTTAAATACTTCACCAACTGGCAAATAAAGGCGTCGTGAGGAGTGCGTGACCTTGGAGAGAATTTATTTTGCGGGTTGGCTTTTCAGCTGGGGGCACATGCAGAAAAACCTGGGGGGTGACAGAAAAGCCAGGGGAACATCCTTGGGTCAGCAGAGGTTGCCTCGGTCAGGCTGGAACTTCCCAAAGGAAAAATATCCGTACCTGCTGGGCCGTGGGATCTCGCTGAGAGCTCTGTTCCAGAAGGCTGGGAGTTGTATCAACCCTTCTGCCTGGTGCTAGAACAGTCTCTCCTGAGCAGCCTCCACATGCTCAGCCTTACACACGTGAATTTAAAAAAAGGGATGACATCAGCTGCACCGCAGCTCCGTGATTCAGGACTTCCTCGCGGTGCTTTCAAAAGGAGTCGTTAAAAAGGAAAAGTTTGATGGGGGAAAAAATGAAGCCTTGATTTATGGAGACCTCCCAGCTCAAACGTTTGTTCTGGTGGCCTAGAAAATCTCGGTGGTGTCCCTCCAGGTGGAGTCTGTCTGGGAGGATTGCACCGCTGGGGATGGTCCATTTGCAAACATTTGTCAAATTGCGCAAGGCAAAGCTATGCAGGACACTTGAATGCCTTTGCTGAGGGCTGGATGATGCTGGAAATGTGTCATTTCCCCAAATTCAGTTCGCTTTTTTACAAGAGTAATGACAGTCCAAAGGAGCTGTTAACCTGTGGCTGCAGAGGAGCTTTTGGATGTTTGCACTTTGGAAATTTATAAACGTCTTTTGTCGGGTTGGACCCCATTCAGCAATTTTTCATATGAAATTGAATTTCAGATGGATTGTTTGTCTTTCATTATCCAAATGGCATTGCGGAGGGGAAGCAGGTTTAGAGCTGTTCTTGGAACAGTCCTTTTGAAAATTAGAAAGTTTTTCCGGAAGACTGAATGGTTGGATGAAATCCTATTTATAAATGCGAGGGCTGTTTAGAATTACTCAAAGATTATCAGTCAGAATTAAGTCTTTCCTTTTCTTGGTCCAAAACGCACCTCCTTCTTCACCCTGCAGACTGAGCAAGGCACTTTCCCTCTCATTTTGCCTAACAGAGGAATTGCTCTCTGTCCCATGGACTGAAGAAACTTCTTAATAAAACCCAACCAACCAAACAGAACATCTCCAAACCGAAATGTGCTTACTTGTGTTCAGTTGATTCACTGCGGAATCACTTCCGTCATTTTGTTCACCATAAATAGCTTAAGGTAGGAAAAGCCTTTTCACTGAAATCAAATGTAGAGGGAACGTGGAGGGACCTGCCTCCTGGAAAAGCCAAACAAGCAACAATTTAGGTTTTATATGGAAGGGGCAATGCTTTTCTCAAACAGCAGAATTCAATTTTAAATCCTATTGGAGACAACTCATTTTTTCACCTTTGTCCAAATGTGCTTGAACAAACCGTGCCGGTTGCATCTTTTAAATCCTTGCCCAGCCTCATCCGTTTCTCCCCACATTTCCATGGAACGGTACAAGAGCACACGCTATCGGTGCCGGAGGAATTTGTGCCGGGAGCTTGGGAAACTCGTGTTTGCCAAGTATCCGCTGGTTAACACACAATGGGCCCAGGCTTTGTCAAATTAACAGCGAGGTTCCAACCCGAGCGGCACTGAAATGAGTAATGAGGCTGTGTCTAATGAGAGGCAGCTTCTATATTTGAACGGGCTGAGGAGGCATTTGAAGGGAAAAGAGCTGGGATGTGTCAGCTACGCTTAACAACGGGCCTGAGGTGCTGCTGGAAGCCGCTCTTATCTGGGTGACAGCTAAATGACACAGGACACGACACGGATGCTGCCTCCGGGATGCTCTGGGAGCGGCGCCGGCCCTCCCGCATCTCCTGGAGGAGGATCTCCCACTGCATCTCCAGCCCAGGCTGGGAATTCACGCTTGGTTGTCGCTGTTTTCCCTGCTCCCCTCGCCTCCCCGCTCGCTGCCCGTGGTCCCAGGTGATGTGCGGGCAGGTGGGGATGCAGGAGGGAATCGGTTCCTGAGGCAGGGCGCGTTCCCGGCTCCTGCAGGTGCTGAAGTGGCTGTGCAGCACTGCAGGTGTGATGGGCAGCGCCTGGGCTGGCCTGCAGGGTGGGCTGGGAGCCTGAGGGCTGCTGGTTCCGTGGGATTCATGCCGGGTTTCCTGCGGGGTTCCGCAGGGAATCGCTCTGGAGATGGGGTGAGAGAGGCAGGGAGCGGCACAAACCACCCTGGTGTCGTGGACGGGGCTCCTTCCTCCACGGAACTCACTTCTCCAGGCTGATTGCTCTCCTTGGCACACACGGGGCTCAGAAAATGGTTCATAGCCAGTGTGAGCAGGAAGATGCCGGGAGCTCAGCGGGGCCGGCCTGGGAGAGGGGAAAATCCCTCTGATCTATGGAAACCCTTCTGAGGAGCAGTGTCCTGGAGGCTGGGACAGCAGCGATGTCCCCGTGGTGACAGGGTGGAGGTGGACAGCTGCTGGGACAGGCAGGGCGGGCAGGAGGCACTCACCACGGGAAGGACTTTCCAGTTGGGATCCAGTTGTTGGTCCTGACCCAAATAGGGGCATTGGTATTTAACAAAGGAGCCAAATTCCCTTTTTAGAATCTGGCTGGGATCTGATTGCTGTGCTTCTCCCACAGCTTTCCTCACAACTGCGAGGAATACCAAGTATGAGTGGCATTTGTGTCTGGTAAACACGAGGGAGAATGGGGCTTGTTCTGGCAGAAGTGACTTCGTTGCAAGAAATTATTTTGTATTCTTAAGGAAAAGGCTTCTAATCATTAACTTGGTCTCAACAAGGCAAAAATCCCAAGTTCAGACCTTCACCAGGCTGGTGCTCCCACCTGCCAGGCAAAACAGGGATGGCTGGAAGGTCGTGGTTACAGCAGAGCAGCAGGAATTTACAGCTTGTGGGTTAAAAATGACATTTCTGTGTATTCCTTTTCATAATAGTGATTCACTTCTCTTCTAAGAATGAGGAGGAAAGTCCACTCAGTGGGAAAAGATCTCTCTGCCTTTTCCAGGAGCTAAAAATCTCACTTCAAGGAGCACTTCTGTTTAGGTTTGTTTTCTGGTCCCTCCTCCCTCAGCTAGTGATGCACTGTGGGAGGAGTTCTTGTTTTTGTCAGGAGTTCAGTAAATTGTTTGATTTGGCTCCAGTCTGGCTTCAAGAAAACTACAAAATACCACTTCAGGTTGTTCTGGTTTGAGTGAAAAAGGTACCTGTTCAGACCAGTTTTTGGTTTGGGTTTGGTTCAGTGCTGATCAACACTGACTGCAGGTGTTAATCCAGCCCTATTTTGCCTGTTTTTCTGCATCCTTTAGGCTGGGAACTGAGGTTTTGAGAGTCTGTCACTGATTCTGATGATTTCCCATGTGACCTTTGAGCAAGTGGCTTGATCACAGAATTGCTCTGAATGTAGGGAAGGTAGGAAACCCTGCCTCACATGGGGGTATGAGAGTTAATTAATTATGAAGCATCTCCAGGAGGAAGGTCACAGAAGTGCAAAAAAAAAAAAAAAA
>VXAD01009339.1:212583-292371 GCA_013399195.1 Dicrurus megarhynchus
AAAAAAAAGAATTAATTTGCTGCTTTCTTAGCAGCCTTTTGCTTTTCCGCTCTCCAAAAGGAAACCTGTGAAGCTGCTCAGCCTTCTGTGTGATTTAGAGCTGGAACAGGTTGACTGTGTGCTGAGGACTCTCTTTAACCACCCTGCATGTCCCAAACCCTGCTGCAGCTGACTGGCACGGTGAGTCCAGCGCTGCCTCCGGCACCTCGGCTGTCGAGGCTGGAGGAAGGATTGTGCTCCACTGCAGGCAGGCATCCCCTCCCAGGCCGGTGTTAAATGGAGCTGTGTCATGCCCCGTGGCCCCTGGGCTGTCACACACAGAGCACAGTGCCAAGTGTGTCATTAGAGCCAGAGCTTTCCCTCGCTCTCCACTGGGTAGTGCTGGGCAGGTGCCCTCTCTTCTCTTTTATTGTTTATGCTCCAGAGGGGAATTGCTTTGCTCAGAGAGGTCTGGCAAACAGCACTTCCCCCCCTTTTATTTCTATTTATTTCTTCAGATAATTGCTGCAGGCCAGGAGGACCTGTGTTGTCACTGTCTCACCCTCCTGTGGATGCCCAAAATCCCACCCCAGAGTCTGTGTGTGTGGGCAAAACCCTCGGAGAGCCCTCCCCGCAGGCAGAGGAAATCGCTGCTTCCCAGCACGTTATCGTCTGACAACCTATGGAAGTGCTTAGGGATGTTTAAGGTGTTCAACTGGAGGCAGTCGGGTTTGGATGTGCGGGCATTAATGTTTATTTGACAGGAGAAGGATGAGTCAGTCACTGCGAGGCTTGTGCCGGCTTTCTCTGCCCGTCCTAGCGAGGATCCTCCTCGCACGTCACATTCCCAGCCTTTCCAATCAGGAATGCAAATAATAAGCACCTCTGTCCCCCTGAGCTCCAGCGGGTTTAGCAGCCGAGCTCCTCGGGTCCTGGAGCTGCGCTTTCGGGCAGTCGGTGTCCTGCGGCAGGGTTTGCCTTGAAAGGAAACATTTTCCTTCTCCTCAGCATCCCACTGTTTACAGAGCCTATCTGTGCGGCTCGGCAGCTAAATTAGGAGCAGGCTTTCCTAAGGTGGAGCGTGCACGTCACCGTGATGGATGTGGTGGGTTCAGCAGAGGAGCAGAGGAGCAAACTGGCAGCAGCAGGCAGGGGCAGAGCGAGGGAGAGCCCAGGGGCTGCTGGCTGGGGTGGCTTCATGTGCTGCAGGATGGGACCAGGCTGGCCTGGGTGAGATTCCCTGAAACACGTGTCGGATCCCATCTGAATTTCCCTACGGGGAAGGTGTGTTCGATCTCCTCCCTCTCTTCCCTTTGTATTTCCATGGCTCTTACCTCCCGTGTTTGTCTCCCTTCCCCTGCCCGCAGCAGTTTTCGGGAGCACTTTGGAGTCCTGTGCCGGGCACAGCAGCCAAACCACGGGGCTGACTCACGACCTGCACCTTCCCCGCTGCTCAGGAGCTCCTGGGCCACATCTGGGGCTCGCTGGCACCCAAAGGCACCGTTCTCCAGACTTACCCACGGGGCAGAGGTGCGCTCAGCTGCCAGCAAGTGCGGAAGGAGGTGGGAGCCTGAAGGGCTCTGGGGAAGGGCCTGGCTCCGTGTCGCATCTTGGGGAAGTTCTTCTGTCCGCGGCAGCTGCAGGAAGTTTGGCTGCAGGAGGATTTCCAGACTTTGTTCTGTCCTCTCCTCGTTCAGGCAGCTTCTCCACCCTTGCCCTCGGTGTCACTGAGCTGCTGTGTCCTGGAGCGGACAGGCCCTGGGCCAGTGGTCCCCGTGGTTTTTTGGTGCCTTTAGTGAGGTTCTGCCACTTCTCCGCGTTCCTCCCCATCCCACCTCTTTCCCCTGGCAGCATCAGCAGGGCCAGGCCCTTCCCAAGGCTCCCTTAGATAGGATCTGTGCCTCTGGGACGACTTTCTTGGTGGGAAGGAGATGCTGTTTATACTGTGTTGTTCCCGATTTTGTTTGTTTTCCCTGTGTATGAGAAAAAGAATGAATCACTGGCACTGAGATGTCTTCTTGAAAGCTTTATTTCAGCTCACCTGTGCCAGCTTTTCCCTTCAGACCTGCATGCCCTGTTGTCTCAATTACGGAGTGCTGGAACATGAATTCCTGGTGTTTGAGCAGTTGAAGTGGGGCTTTGGGGAGGAGAGAGGGAGGAGAAAGTGATTTCTTGCTTGTTAATTTGTTTTCCCCTCTGTGTCCAGGGAGATCTCCTCCTCTGCTTTGTGTAAGCAGGGCTTGCTTTCCACCCAGGAGTTTTTTCTCCCTGGGTTTTTTCAGACCTCTGGCAATGGAGCAGCTCAGAAATCTCCCTCTGGGAGGATCTGACCCCAGTCTTTCCCCTTTTCCAGCAAAACCATGTTTTGTTTTATTTTTTTTCTTTCTGCATCTTTCTGCTGTAAGGAAACCAAATCAGAAGATAAGAAATGATTTCTTGCTTGAATTGCCCAGGAAGATTCCTTCAAGACAGAACCATCCAACTGCACTCCAAAGCTTTCCCAGTGCAGCTGGGAAATCACATTTAGGATTTTTTGGAAGAGCTGCTGGTGCTTTGAAGGGAGAAAGATGGATGGAGTTGTGTTTGTGGGGCTGGACAGTTGCACGTAATGGGTTTCATTTTTGAAGTTTGCTGGTTTTACTGTGGGTTTTTACATAATAATGATAATTTTGTACTTTGGGAATCCTGTTTTAACCATGTTCCTGTGATTGCACTCCTGACAGGATAATGTCTGATGGTTATGTGGCAGAAATAAACAGACACATAAAAGCAAAGCTCTGATTTTTGTTGCCCATGTGGCAACACAGAGAAAACAGTCAGCTGAGAAAGAATTTCCTTGGGCAAAAGTTTTCCATCAGGTTTCCAAATGCCAGGGAATAAAGATTTTTGATTTTTGCCCTCCTCCATAGCTCAAACATTAAATCCTCCAGGCCCTGCCTGGAGAAGCCAAAGATAAAAGATAGAACATCCCATTTGGCAGCGCAAATGAAATAATTTCATTCAAGTTTATCTTGCTCTGCTCAGAGATAACTGGCACTGTGGCAGCAGCTTTCCTGAGCCTGTTATCTGCTTTGGTCTCATCGGGACACCGGCTGCTCAGCTTGATGTGCTCTGGAATTTATGGAGTGCAGTTCAGAAGTTATCTCCTCAGGTTGAAAGCATAATTCCTAATGAGGGAAAATTGCTGTTTCTTGGGGTCTTAACCTTGACACGGTTGGATGGAGCTTTTTTTTTTTTTTTCCTGGGAACACAAAGCACCACTTGAGATCTGCCTGGTGTGGTGTCCTGGGGGTGGCTAAAGTTCTGTTAGAGGAAGAGCTAAGAGGCTGCAGTGAATTTTGGGGAGAAGACAGGAGCAGGAATTTTGAGCATGTGCTGCCCAGAATGCAGCCAGGCAGGATACCACTGATGCAAAGCCTTGGTGGAATACAATAAATAAGAATATTGCTATCACTGGAGGTCTTAAAGAACAAGTTGTTGTTATTTTTACTTGTTATTCATCAGCTAGGAATGGAATGAGTAGAACAGGACTACCAGGGCTAAAGGTGGGCTTTGATGATCCCTGTAGGCTCCTGGCAAAAAGTTGTGTCCCCCTGTGACCTCTTTAGGGGCTGTTCTGTGGTGGTCCTTCCCTCAGGACACCAGCAAAAACTCCTGATTATTTTGTCCTGCGAAGTAAAAGGGTTTCCAAGAACGGGAACTGAAATCATTTACTAGGTGGCTGTTGCTTGGAGAGACGAAGAGCATCTTCCCCCCGCAGGTATCTCAGAATTGCGGGCAGGGAGGTGTCCTCTGCAGGGTGCAGGGCAGATCTCCACGCTGGCACCTGATGTGCGAGCCTCGAGCAGCAATTCCCGGGTGATTTGGCAGCAGCAGAGCAGCTCAAGCCGCTGATGCCATCAGAGGCAGAGGGTGAGGAGCACAGAAGCATCACAAGGCACAGTTTCAAGGAAGTCCTGCTCGGGTGAAGTTTATCTCAAGTGAAGTTTATCTGAAGTGATCTCAGCCCCTGTAGCGTGGCTGTAAATACCCGAGCCTGGAGCAGCGGTCTGTGCCGGGGATTGCTGGGGATATCGGGATATTTTGGGGGGTATGGGGAGCGATGGGAAGAGACACGCACACAGCCCCAGGCAGAACAGAGCCCCAGCGCTGGTCAGTGACCAAAATCAACCTCCTGAGCCCGAGTGTTGGTGCACAGGGTGTCAGAGTGGCTCGGGGCAGGCTCTGTCTCGTTCCAGGATGCTTTGCCCATCCTTGTGCTGGGCATGGATGCAGGAAAACTTCTCCCTGCCTTCGTCAGAGGTTGGACTCAATAATCCCCGAGATCTTCTCCAGCCTAAACAACTCCGTAATTCTTTCTGCCTCGTGCCTTCAGACATCTGACAAGTGCTTTATGTAAGACCTTTCAGATCCACAGAATTGTGCAGGAAATGGGGATTTTTTTTTTTTTTGCTGGAATAAGAATCACTTTCTTCCAAATTAGCTTATTCTGCTGCTGACGTGGCCCGCTGTGCCAAGGCCTGTGAGCGTGCCAGGTTCCAGGGTCTGCTCTGAGATATGGCAGTCATGGATCTGCTGGCCCTGGGCACCCCGCCTGCTGCCAGAACTTCCATGTCTAGACAAAGGATGCAGCTCACCTGCAGGGCTCAGCCATCCCCTCTGTTTGTTTTGCTGGTGCACAGTCATTAAGAGATGAATTTATATTAAAGGCTTCCAAGAAATGCCTCTGCAACCCCAATGTTTATGTAAGAGAGACCGAGAAATTCATAATTTATTGAATTTGTGTGTGTTCTGCTTGGGATTATTCATTGGAGGAACATACTAAGTGATTTTTTTGTATCCTAGTAACCAACTGTGGTTGCTTTTCCATGAATAATCTTTATAGTTTAACTTGACCAGTCAAATCTGGAAGGGAAAACTCAAATTAAATTTACCAAGGCAAATAATTACAAGGCTCAGATAGCTTTTGCAGGTGAGAGAGAACACATTTTTTTCCCCCTCATTTAACTACATAATGATCAGATTGACAGATGCTGTCTGGAGAGTCAGATTTTCCCGAGCAGAACAATAGTGGAAGTTTGACTCGTTATGAACTAAGCTTCAAAGCTTGATTTGTTTAATATTCATAATTAATCAATTAAAACAGTCCTTTCCTCCCTCAATCTGATGGTTTCCAGGGGCACATTATTAATAATAATGCAGATTATTTCCCTTTTGTGGGGAGCCCGGGGTGGGGGGTCTCCCATCAGCTCATGAGGACACTCTGACGGTTAATTAATAAAATTATTTGTGAATTATTTCTCCCTGCCACGCCAGCCCTGTGTGGAACAGCTGGGGTTTATCCCTTAGTAGGAGCGTGTTCGCATTTTTCTTCTTCAAAATTTATTTTGATTCAAAATGAGCCCCTTTTCAAAGTTAATGTTTCGAGGGATTGTGTTCCTTTCAGAATGCCTCTTGCTCTTAGAAATATTAAAAGCTGCTTCGAGAAGCAAAACAAAAATAAGAATTTCCTTCCCAGCTCCCTGGGCGAGCTCCTTGATTCTCCCACCCTCGTCGAGCCCTCAGCTGGCCATCTCTGAGCAGAGGGACATTCCTCCCTGAGAGGTCAACACCACTTCTCATTTTAGACCGAACTCTTGTCAAAGCATCTTTCTGTACACATTCCTGTTTAGCCAATGTTTACATTTACATTTACATTTACATTTACATTTACATTTACATTTACATTTACATCCCGTGCAAATTAACTGCCAAGGTCTGTGGGCACACTGGTGGAATCGCTCTCCAAACCACGTCAAGCAGCCCTTAACCACTTGCTCAGATTTTCCTTTGAGGTGAGATTGATGGTGTGACCTCGTTGCACGGTCCCAGAAGGAGGGAGAAGCTTTCCCCGGGTGCCTCTGGGTTTTGACCGTGTTTTCCCCCTCCCTGGTGCGCTCCCTGCCTCCTTGTCTTGCACACATGGAGCAGCTCTGCTCGCCTCCTCTGCACAGGGCTGAAGGTGCTGGGCAGAAATGTTGGGTAGGGCAGTGCTGAGGATGTTTCTGTACCCAAATTCTTGCATTTCCCCTTTCTCTGCCCATTCCTGCATCCCTCTGGAGTGGTTGCTGTTGTCCTCTCCAGCTGTCACTCATCACCACAGACTCAACATCTCAGATCTCTGCTCTACCCAAGCACAGCTCTTCCCAAGCTCTCCCTGTCTTTTGGATAATCCCAGGGTTTACAGTGGTACTGGGAGCACTGTTAAGAATCCTCAAATTCTGGAGAGGAAAATGCTGCTTGAACCCGAATCCCCAGCAGATGTGTGTCCTTCAGGCTGGGAACAAATCCTTGCCCCCATCTCCTGGTAGGTGTCATTGTAAATCCCATGAGGAGGAGCTGAGGGAGCTGGGGAAGGGTCTGGAGCCGCAGGAAGGGCTGAGGGAGCTGGGAAAGGGGCTCAGCCTGGAGAAAAGGAGGCTCAGGGGAGACCTTGTGGCTCTGCACAACTCCCTGACAGGAGGGGGCAGCCGGGGGGGTCGGGCTCTGCTCCCAGGGAACAGGGACAGGAGGAGAGGGAACGGCCTCAGGCTGGGCCAGGGCAGGCTCAGGGTGGACAGCAGCAGGAATTTCTCCATGGAAAGGGTGCTCAGGCCTTGGAACTGCCCAGGGAGGTTTGGAGTGCCCATCCCTGGAGGTGCCCAAGGAAGGGCTGGAGGTGGCACTCAGTGCTCTGGGCTGGGGACAAGGTAGGGATGGGGCACAGCTTGGATTTGATGAGCTTGGAAGGCTTTGCCAACCAAAATGGTTCTGGGATTCTGTGCTGGTTTTCCTGCAGCTCTGACTGCTGTGATTTGGCATTTCAAAATGCTCCATGAGCAGTGAAACCCGTAACACTCAGTGTCTGATGGATTTGGGACCAGGGAAATCCCTGGTGTGGCTCTGTTTTGATGACTTCAGGCTTCCTGTACATTTGGCATCCCTTTTCCAGCTCAGAATCCCTGGGAGATGATGCAGATGAGAGCCTCTGGGTGCCCTGTGTTTCGAAGAACTGGAGGGACAGTGTGGAGTTGTGTTTTATCATGGCCAGAACCACAGAGGCTCTGAGCTGTCAACACATAATTGTGTGTTTTGGTAATAAAATTTTGTTCTACCAAAAGAAGAACAAACAACCAACCAAAAAAAAAGAAAAACAAACCAAAAAAGGACTGCCCAAAGAGGAACAAATTCTTTCTCTCTTTGCAATTTTTCAGATGTGATTTATAGGTGTGTTTTCCCAAGTAAGTCCAAACAAGGCCAGTGAATGGCTCCGAATTAGTTTGATTCCGTTAATTGAAACAAGAGCCATCTGGGTGGAAATGGGAGGGTTCAGGCAGCTGTTCATGTTGTTTCATGTGGGATTTTTAATATTCCCAATTCCACAGTTACCCAGGAGTGCTGTTGGACTGTGCACTGGGGTTTAGAGGTGGAAATGATCAATGAAAAATACAAAAAAAAACCACCCCAAACCACAGGTATAATAATAACAACAAGAACTTGCAGCTCTGCAGTGAACTGTCTGGAAGGCATTGACCAAATGTGTTTTGCTGAACAACAGTCCAAGCTCCACCTTAAAAAGGTGAGAAGACAGGGTGTAAATTAGATACTGCCTGGACCTGGACATTGCAGTGCTGTTTGCTCTGGAATTCACACCTTCACCCCAGTGATTCTTTCCTCTGGGGCAGGGAGCAAAAAAAAAAAAAAGCTTTGGTCATTTTCTGGCTCTTCAGCAGCTCAAGGAATTGTGTCTCATCTCCAGATCGTTTCTTGGTTCACCCGCCTCTCTCGTATTTTGGCTGTGATACCACAAAGAGAGAAAAAGGAGAAAAATGTTGGTGTTGATTTAGGTGTGCTGGGTTCAAACCCCACTGGAATTAAGACTGACACGCAGGCCTAAAAATAAACCTGTCTTGCTCCAACCCTTCTGGTGTTGAAATAATTGAAGACACTTGAGATGAAGGAAGGGGGCTGAGGTCATGATGTGGCCAGTAATGGTATGACCGTGGGGTTTTTTTTTTTGTTTGGACACTTTAATGTCTTGAAGTGGGTCTTGTTTCCTCTTATTAATTCCTGCAAATATCACAGAAAAGGATCTCAGAGCTGTGCCATGCAGCAGCCAAGTGTTGCACAACCACCTGCCTCTCAGGCTGCCTTCACAGCTTAGCAGAGAAGTCTGCATTTTTAAAAAATCTCAGCTAAGGAAAAGAAGGATGCATCTTTTTTTTAGTGGGATGTTTTCCTATGTTTCTGGACCAGAACTGTACTTTTTTTTTTTTTTTTTTAATTTTTTTTTTTTTTCCCTTTAAAAAAAAAATTTGGATTTGTTTCTGAAGTATTTAGAAAAAAGCCACAGCTTATTTGTCTGAATATTAACTAAAACAGCCAACAAAATATGTGATGTTATTGTACAGGTCGGACCGAACACGAGTTGAGCGAGGTCATCAGCTCTTCAGATCCCTCAGAAAGAGAATTTGGCCAGCACTGAATTTACTTGAAATCTCCCTGCTGGGACAGTGCTGGCCTGAGGCACCAGCCCACCAGCACAGCCCCATGAGAGCTCCCAGTCCCACCAGTCCCACCAGTCCCACTGTCCCTCGGCCATTCCTGTAGGGAAACGAGCCTGGCAGAGGAGCAGAGCTGTGCTGTCCCCCTGATTTAATTATAACCAGTTATTACCGTTGCTCTGCCCTGTTTTGGATTCTTTACATGTTGTTTTGGAAAAGCTTAGTGGGATCGCAGCCTTTGTATATATAAAATATAGGATGATTGAGGACCTGGCCACTGCTTTATTTAGCTTCCTTGGCCATGCGTTCCTCCCCAAGCATTTTCCCCTCCTGCTGCCAGATCACTGTTTAAATTGTGTGTAAATAGAAAAGGAACTGTTAAAAAATGCTGGAAGCAGGGCTTACTGGGAAGAACACCTTCCTAGAAGCCTTTTCCTGGGGTTTTTGGCTCTGCTAGGACAGGTCAAAAGCCCTGTATGAGTGCCACTGTTAAATCTGATGGCTTTCTGGGTATCCATCCCTGTTTGGACTGGAATAGCTCCACTGTGGTTTTTTTTTTCCTTTTAAACTGAATTCTTTGGAGTGTAGAGAAGTTGTAATTAGGAGGAGAGAAGAAGAGACCCTTAGAACCACCGTGGAGAGAGATAAAGACAAAAGAGGCTTCTGCAAAAACGAGGAAGCAAAGAAAAACAGCAGGTTTGTTCCTTTTGTCTTGAGGGGTTTTTGGGAAAAGCTGAAGGTGGAATGAATGGCCGGGCTCTCCTTCCTGCACCTGCAGCATCGCTCCAAGTGCTGGCTTTGCCCTTCATGAAATCCCACAATGGTTTGGGTTGGAAGAGACTTAAAGATCA
This sequence comes from Dicrurus megarhynchus, assembly GCA_013399195.1. Lineage (NCBI taxonomy): Eukaryota > Metazoa > Chordata > Aves > Passeriformes > Dicruridae > Dicrurus > Dicrurus megarhynchus. The sequence goes on from VXAD01009339.1 coordinate 221,936, forward strand.
TCTCATTCCACCCTCCTGCTGTGGAAGGGACACCTCCACCAGACCAGGTTGCTCAGACCTGTTGTTATCTGCAGCTTTTCTTCCTCCCTAGCCCTGGAGCTGGAAGACCCCCGTGCTCACGGGAAGTTTTCTGGTGTTTTTAGTGAGTGTGGAAATCACGCTCCTGGCTCGAGCCTCACACGCCCCACCTGAGTCACCCACGGACCCGTGAGGGCTCTGAGAGCACAGCTCATGTCCTGGCCTTGCTCCAGACATGCTTTTGGGAGGTGGGAAAGGCGTGGAGATTGTACAGGCCAAATCCAGAGGGATGAAGATAAGGTAAACACCGGCTTTTCGGGGCTTTTTGGAGAACAATGCATGGAAAGTGAAGCTGAATTGCCACTATCGCTCTTAAAAGTTGTTTGGTTTTTTTTTTTGCCTGTGTCACAAGCTGCCCTCGTGGTGCAGTGCCTGTCTGTAGGGGATGGGTGGGTTTCCTGCATCAGGGAGACAACTAAATGATTTCCCTCTTTGTGTTCCTGTCCGTGCTGGAAGCAGCACATGGATGGGCTGTGGGAAGGATGTGCCAAGTCCCAGCGCTCTTTCCATGAGCGCTGGATTGAAACCATGGCATGGAATGGAGCTGCAGCTCCGAGGGTATTGAAGGGGAACGCGTGCCACCCTTCAATTTCATTAAAAGCCATTAGCATAGGAATGACATGGCCACTATTTATAAATCCCCGGTGCAGCTGGCCAGGAGAAAAGGCTCAATGGAAACGGCGAGTTTATTTGCATTAATGGTCCTTGCGTGCTGCTCTGGCAGCAGGAGGAGGCTGAGGGCACGGAGCACTTCAATGTCAGTGATTATGGCAGCCACAAGCCCTTGTAACTCTTCAGCAAATCCCAGTCCCGACTGGAAAACACCCGTTCAGAAGGATGCTTCTGGAGCAATGCGTTGCTCTGAAAACCTGAGCTGTTTATCCTGTCTGTGGGGGAGAAGTTGTCTTGGAAGTGAAAAATGAACGGAGAGGAACTGGGGGCAAGGAGACCAGCCCAGGTTTTTAAATCTGGGAGGAACACTGTGATCTTTGCTGTGCAGGGGGATCAGTCAGGAGCAGGGGATGGGTCTCACACAGAGAGAGCCGTGGGGTGGCCTCGAGGGGCCAGCAGCACTCATGGATACAGGAGGTTTTTGGGGTCTCTTGGGTTGCTGGGTGTCTGTGGCCTCAGCTTGGACCTCACTTCTGTCTGAATTTAGTAAATCCAAGCAGAACCCAGCCACCCCAGAGAACGTGAGGGTTTTGTTCACATCTCTGCCCCTCTCTTCCCATCTTGGGGTCTCCAGCTGTGTTCATTCTTCCCAGACCAGTCTTTCCAGCCTGAAGTGTTGCATATTTTAATGCTCTCTCTGCTTTCTGGTGCACGTTGCCTGTTTCTAGAAAACAACAAAAACAATAAATCACGGAAATAAATCTTTTAATCCCCGACTGACTATCACCGAGCACTTAGATTCGGAAAATATTCACTCTTCCAACCTAGTGGTGATCATTTCCAACCCAGCATTCCTCAGAAACCATTTGTGGAGCTGCTTTAAGAGCCGTCAGCTGCTCGCTTCTCGCTGCTTTTGGTCACCTCCCAAAACTCTGTGACGGACTCTGAGAAGACAGAGTGAGCTGAGCAGCCCTCTGCTGTCCCCATGCTAAGCTTCAGGTTCTGAAGAAGGTAACAATTCTGCAGGACCATAATACATCACGGCAGGGGTTTGCTGTGCCGCTGTATGAACTCGTGCGTGTTGCACATGCAGCTGATTAGCGAGAGCACAGCCCAAAAACCCCCACTAAGAGCTGCAGTGAGAGCGGCTGACTGATCATTCCTGACGAGATGTTTTTATCTGTAGCCAGTAGCCAAAAGTTCCAGCGAGTTTTGCACGATGGCTTTCAAATCCCTGACATCTCTCGGCGCTCTCTGGCTCGGGAGCGCGGCCTTGGGAGCGACACGAGCCAGGACTTGGGTGTCGAGCCCATGGAACAGCTCACAAGGAGCTGTGCCATTTCCAGGGCTCCTCATCCATCACACAGCTGCTTTCATCGCTCGCACTGAAGGACTTAAGCAGGGATTATGGCATGAACCCTGCCTTTCCTCCATCCCGCTCGCTCTGTCTCTCATTAACCAGCTCGAAGAATTTGTTACTCGAGCTGCAGACTCATTGACCCAGATTCCCGAATAATACAGGGGAAGAGGAGATTTTTTTTTTTCCGTGCTTAATCGCTGGCTTCTGTGTATACTTGGTGCTATTTATATGCAGGAGGACTAAAAGCCTGTAATAAAGATGGGGCCAACTTTGCAGCAAAATTCCTGCGTGCCCAGAGTGAGAGAGGCAGAGGTGAGTGTGGGTGGATGTTCCCATCCTTCCAGACGCAGCAGGAGTTTTTTTGGGGAGCAGCCCCTGCTTTTACAGCCTGAGCCACCTAGATTGGTTTAGCTCAGGGCTCCCCACTTTGCTCTGGAAATGCCTCTCCATCGAAGTCATGCACTGGCTTGCTTTTGATTTCTTCTACACCGAGAGCAAAGCCAAGCAGAAGGGCTGGGAGAGTATTCCTGCCTGGCTCTCCTCAGCCTTTGGGGCTCTGTGATCACTTCTAGGTCATGGAGGATTTGTCATCAGCATTTCCCATCCTCGGAGCAGAGCTTCTGTCGTGGTTTATTTTCTGCCTGGAGCCAGCTGGTGGTTCCTGGGAGGGAGACATCAGAGTTTCAGCTGCGCTCCCCATCTTTTGGCTCCAATGCTGCTGCCATGAGGAGATGTTGGGATAACCAGGAGAGCTCAGCCTTGGTCTTGGCTTTCCTTTCAGGGCACCCATTCTTTTATGGGATGTGGCTGAACTTTGGTATGAGCTCCTCATTGCGAGAAAAGGGTTTGAGTTGAAAGGAGCAGCAATGCAGGAGCTCTTTTCCTGAGGACACTGTGGGAGACAGGAGGTGGAACAGCCTGGAAAATACTGCTGGAGTTGTCTGTGTTTGCTGGGTTGAGGAAAAAGGATCAGAACTAAAGGATTTTGCCTAATGCTGTTGGCAAATACCTCTCTGTTTTCATGGAGGAACACCTAGAAGTCCAGAATAAATATGTCATTAGCCCCTGCCTGGAAAAAGAATGGATTGTAGCATTTTTTTTTAAATCCCCCATAAAATGTTTGATTTCAAGCATTAGAGGGTTTTCCTGTGGAGACAGGCACAACTTGATTTTGTGAGCTAAAGTCAACCCCTGTTCTCTGCCAGGGATTTTTCTGAACTGTTCTGCAATGTATGTCCATGAGATATTTGCATTGAGAGTTACCTCAGTGCCACAACACAGCTTCTTTTAATGAAAAAGTGACTTTTGTCTGTCTTTCCTCCTCCCCTCCTTCACAAGCCTTTCTTCAAAAATGTCACATTTCCTGTAATTCATCACAGGCTCTTCAGTGTCCCCTTAACACCTCAATTTCTGTATCGCTCTCTTGCAAATGAACCTTTTCTGAATTCCTTGGAAGTTTGTTTCAGGTTAGAGGACCAGGCAGGGAGACATTACATCAGAGCAGGGCTCCAGACTGCTCGTGCAAACCATAGAATTTACACGGGGTGGGTATTTATTAATTGGATTTTCCAATGATTGAGCCAGCAGGACATTCAGAAACGAGGCAGATTTTTTTGTTCTTGTTGGATTTGGTAGCCCAGCTTTCCAAATGCACACTGTTGAGTGTGGAAGAGGCCACCCCAGTGCTTCCCACAGAGCTCCCTGACACATTTTCTGTATTTAAAAGAGAAATAGATGTCTAGACAGCGCACTAAATTTATATGTGAGCAGATTGGTATCTCTTGTCCTCAGAAGATAAGATCGTGTCGGAGCAGAATCCTGTTCCGTGTTGCTGGGGATGTTTGGTCTCTGCAGTAACAGCCTCGCCTGCCTCTTCCAGCCTCTTCCAGCAGAGATGCCGTGGGCTGAGGACTGTGCTTTGAGTGGAGCACACTGGGATTGACTGGGATTGACTGGGACTGACTGGGACTGACTGGGACTGGGCTGTTTCCAGCAGCTCGCTGTCACGCCGTGGACTCGCCCTTCTTGTCCGCACCTGCCGGGGTTTTCCTGTCACAAAGCCAAAGCCACCTGCCCCTGTCTGCAGACACCTTGTTCAATGTTCAGCAGCAGCCACCCAAGGATCTGCTCTGATAGGAGAAGGTTCCAGTGCTGCAGATAAAGCAGAGCCCATAAAGATAAGCCGTGGGTGTGTGCGGTGGATTCCGTTTCGCCGGGCACGAGACATGGATTTCGGGCTGCACGCTGCTGCCTCTCCCCTGAGCCTTTCAGCCTCTCCCCTGAGCCTTTCAGCCTCTCCCCTGAGCCTTTCAGCCTCTCCTCTGAACCTTTCAGCCCTTCTCTGAACCTTTCAGCCCTTCTCTGAACCTTTCAGCCCTTCTCTGAACCTTTCAACCTCTCCTCTGAACCTTTCAGCCTTTCTCTGAACATTTCAGCCTTTCTCTGAACCTTTCAGCCCTTCTCTGAACCTTTCAGCCCTTCTCTGAACCTTTCAGCCCCTCCTCTGAACCTTTCAGCCCTTCTCTGAACCTTTCAGCCTTTCTCTGACCAAGGGCAGGCCACGCTCCCGCAGGGTGGGCCGTGTCTGCTGCGAGCTGAGGATGGTCCCAGTAATTTTCCCTCTCTGTACCCACTGCACATCCCTGCTGGCCACCAAACTGCTCCTCACGATCCTGGGGGTCTTTTGTCATGGATTTACTTGGGAAAGGCCCTCAGGAAAGGGCTGTGGGAGCCAGGGAATGCATTTGGTGCAGACCATGGATTTACCGGTGACGCATCAGGACGACAGCGCTCTCCTCCTCCTCCTCCTCCTGTCAGGCTGCTCTCGCTGTAGCTCCAGTCTCCTTGAACATTACTCCCTTCTCCCCCTTTTTAGGGGTATTATTCCTGCCTGGCTTGTCAGGGCAAGTGAAGACAGGATGGATGTGGCTTGAGGTCACTGCCCGGCTGAGCAGCCTCCTCCATCCCACGCCCCTGGGAGAGCAGCAGCCTCGGAGAGGGCTCTGGAGCTGAATTTTGCCTGCTGCTGTCAGTGGGATTACGGTGCCACTGCAAACCTGGGGCTGTGAACAAATGGGTGAAAAAACTGTTTATTTTTAGAACCAGAACCACGATAAATATGTGGAATTTGTCCAGTGTCTGCCTGCTGTATCTTTTTGAAATGCAAAGTGCATGTCTGTTAAAATACCTCTCCAAAGGTCAGCATAACCTCTGGAATGAGCGTGCTGGCCTTTTGGAAAGCAGGTGAAGCTTCAGATGAGAGCATGGGCCCCCATAACCCAAATCTGCCTCAGTGCCATCTGACACCACAAGGATGTGGATGGAAATGCTGCCTTGCCAGAAGGTTTTATCCTTCAGGTTTCAGCCAGGAGCCTCAGACCATTCCTCACCCTTCACTTCAGCTTTTCCTTCCATTTTCCTGCCTTTTATGTCTGCTCGTGCGTTTGAGAGACGTGCTGTGAGTGTCACGCTTGAAACTGGTGAGAGTGGGGATGAAAGGTGGAAAACTCAGGAATAAAAGGAGGGATGGAACCTCAAGGCATCCCTCAGGGGGACCCAGCCGGTTTGTGTCCCCTGTGATGATGCAGCCAGGCTCGCAGGGCTCAGGGATTGAAGTGTTTGAGAACCTCACATTTTTTTCAATCCTTTTAGCTCCCCGTGAGGTGGAGGAAGAGTGTTACTCTCTTTTAGACAGGGAAGTGAGGCAGAAAGAGAAGAAACTACTTGCTCCCAAGCGTTGTAGGAATCTCGCAGCTGAAAAAAAAAAAAGAAATAAGAGTTGGCGTAGCTCTTCACTGCCTGTCAGGCACCCTGGGGTAGGGTGGCACTTCTGCCACGAGCTTGGCTGTCGTCATCCCACCTTTTGGGTGGGAATGCACAGCCGGGAGAGGAGAGGCTTTGGAGCAGTAGCAGAGGGGCCGAAACGCGATCCAAGCTGTGGAAGCCGAGCTGCAAATTAGGGCAATTGAAAGGCACAATTGAAAGGCACAAACATCCTGTTGAGCTCTCGAGTCCCCGGCAGCACCTAATGAGCAAAGCACATGCTCCAGCTCAGCCCCAGGCGTGTTCCAGTGGGAAAACTTTGCCTCCCTGCCTCGGGTTGTGTCAGGCTTTATTCCACCAGCAGGTGTTCACGTGAAGGGGGGGAACAGCGTTATAAATAAATTATCCATTCATTTCCGTCGGGAGCTTTTCCTATTGTTTAGCCACAATATGCTTTCCTGGGTTTTTTTTTTTTGTTTTTTTTTTAAAAACAACCCAAAACAAAAAGGGCCAGACCCCGACCCCGAGTTCCCCTCTGGCAGGGTGGACCCAAAGCTGTGTTTGAAGTGGGTGCCAGCCTCATGGTTGTCCTGTCACTCGTGCTGGTGGCACTGGCACTGCCGCCTTGGTCCTCTGTGCCTTCTGAGAGGGGCGTGAGAAGAACCTGCCTGGGTGCCAGGGGCATCACATCCCTCACAGGAGTCTTTTCTCCATCAGGTGGCTGTGGGAGAAAGGCTGGTGCTGCACTGGGATTGGAAAAGAGGGGATTTGGGGATAGCAGAGAGGAGGACAGAAACTCTCTTCCCTCCTTCTTTCTCCTGGCCAACACGAGGACATGGGGGCCATGGCACTTGTGACAACAGGGGGGTTGTTTTTAACCATTTCAGAATCAAAAAGCAGCTCAGTGGGTTATAAAACGAGGGTTTCTCTGCCAGGGGAGGCTGTTGTCAAGTCAGGCAGGGTGTGAGGTGGCACCGAGCCCACCCAGTCCCACAGGAGCCCCTTGGGATCTGTCCCAGCTCTGCTGGAGCCAGGTCCCAGCTGAGGAGCACAAAGGCTCTGTGAATCCTGGTGGAAAACAGGGAGCTGTGTGTGGGGAAAGCAAGGCCAGGAGAGGGCTCACCCTGCCCTGTGCTGGCTCTGTCCCTGTCCAGGGAGCCCCAGTCCTTTTGCAGCAGCAGCACTGTCGGGAGCGCTGACAGGCACACACGAGGAGCAGCACCCACTCGAGCCACGGGTGGGCTGTGCTGGGAGCAGCCATTTCTGCTCCTCAGCAGGCAAGGAATGAGATTTCTCCTGGAAATACACAAAGAAATGCCCCTTCCTCGGGAACCCTCCTGTGCTGGGACAGTCCTGGGGGATGCCTGGCCTGCAGAGGTGCTGTGCTGGGCAGGGGGATTGAGCAGCTGGGGGGACTTTCCCTTCCCCGTCTGCTCCAGGGCTCTTTCCACAGCCCTGGCATGGAGCTGGCACCCTCCCCTCACTGGTGTGAGAGCGAGGATGTGTTAATTTACACTGGTGTATGACAGGATTAACCATTACACAGCGGCTGTCACGTGCAGGACAAACCAAGAGACAAAACACCTTCTGAGTGTTATTTTTATCTTGCTGCAAACGGGAGCTTTCTGCCTTCGTAGCCCTTTGACTCCTGTTACAGATGCTTGGTTTGAAGGGCTAATCCTGTGCTCAGGTCTTGCTGCAACCTCTCTGCTCAGTGCCTTAGTGCAGGTCCCAGCCTCTTGCTGCTCTGTCTGCTCGGGTTTTGCTTGCAGAAAAAGCTGCCACCGCTGCAGCCCTCCTGCCAGCTCGCCCAGCTGAGCTCCCAGGATCTTCTGGTGGGTTTTTTTCCAACAGAGGAAAATGCCAGAAAATCCTTCCCTTGTCACAAAGCAAAGCCTGGGGTTACACATAGGGAGGAAGCAGCTTGAAGGAAGGGCCTGGCAGGCGGCTGCTGAAGCTTCAAACGTGGCAAAAAAGAGTTCAGAATGAACGTGAGCATGTGATGGGGTTTGATATTTAACAGGGTGGCTTTGGGCACTCAGGATGTGTTCTGTTTTTGCTTTAAAAACCTACAAAGCCAGGTGCAGAGAGAGGAGGAGTGGGTGGGGAATGGGGAGACCAAATTCCCTGGAATACCACGGTGGTGGTCGGAGCCCAGGTCCTGGAGCAAGTCCCCACGTGCTCAAGGATATGCAAAAGAGATTGTCTCCACCTCAGGGAGCTTCTAGCTAAGGTTTAAGATTAAAAGTTGAGCTTTTTTTTCATGTCTGCTTCATGCCTGTGTGAGCTTCACTTTAGGCCCCAAATCTGCTTTTCTTGAAATCGGTCTCAGAATTGCTATTGACTTTAAATGCTGCAGGATCTCACTCATCAATTCTCCTTCTCCCATCTGTAAAACGAGGATGGCAGGATTTCTGTGCCATCTGCGGGGCTGTGAAGCTGAAAACAATCATCATTTATAAAGTGCTCTGAGCTCAAATGGGAGGTTCTGGGTAAAGGCAAGGCTGTGCAGGATGAAATGTTCCTGAATGTGCCAGTTGCATCTGATGTCTGAGCCAGGGGCTGGGTTGAAGGTTTAGGAAGAACAGTCTGGTGATGCAGAGGTGCTCCAGCTGCTGAATGTCTTGGATTATTTGTGTTGGTCAAAAGTTCCTGTTCATCATTACAAAATCAGGGCACAGAGGAGCTGTTGGCTGCACATCCCGCAAAAATCTCTTAAAATCCATGCTCGTCTGGAGCATCTCTGATTTTTAACAGCCACAGTCCTCAGAGCTCCTGTCTCTGGCCACCATGTGAGTGAACAGCACGTGCACTGCAAGGAAGAAGCTCGGAGCCACAGGTGGTGCGCTTTTCCGAGGGCAATAGGAAGCATCTGATGGGAACAAAAGGTGTTCCTTCCCGTCCAGCTTTGCAGGGATGCCGCCTAACCTTTGCCTGACGCGTGTTTGCAGAAAGCTGAGGGCCAGACCGGGACGGCAAAGGGCAGGTCGTGGCCGAGCGCGCCGTTTTAAGGCGAAATATTTCGGGTGGCATAAACCACGCCCAGCCGAGCCAACACCTGGCTCGGGCCAAGCCCTCCTGACAGGCGTGCTTTGTCCTTTTGCAGACACGAGCCACCAGACCCGCTCGGTGTCCAGCCGGCCCTACTACAGCTTGCCCAACAGCAGCCATGAGAGACGCTCGGTGCTGGCCATCACGGAGCCGCCGCGCTTCCACTCGCAGGCCAAGGGCAAGAACGTGCGGCTGGACGCGCACTCGCGCAAGGCCACGCGCAGGAACAGCTTCTGCAACGGCGTCACCTTCACCAACCGGCCCATCCACCTGTACGAGAAGGTGCGCCTGAAGCTGGTGGCCGTGCACCACGGCTGGAGCGGGGCCCTGCGCTTCGGCTTCACCATCCACGACCCCTCGCAGATGAGCTCCGAGGAGATACCAAAGTACGCCTGCCCCGACCTCGTCACCCGCCCCGGCTACTGGGCCAAGGCTCTGCCCGAGAGGTTTGCGGTCAGGGACAATATCTTGGCCTTCTGGGTGGACCGGCACGGGAGAGTCTTCTACAGTATTAACGACGAGGAGCCGATCTTGTTTCACTGTGGTATTAAAGTTTCCGGGCCTCTTTGGGCCCTCATAGACGTCTATGGAATTACCCACGAAGTGCAAATCCTAGGTAAGTGTGTCTTTGGGCCCACGGGCCGCTCTTCTGGTTGCTCTTTCAGGTCCTGTGGGAAAGATGCATGATCTGTGTGATCGTTTCTATGGGACACTTAAGAAAATTAATTTGCTGTTGGTTTTGTACCTCCAATTAATCATTTTTCTTCTGCCAGCAGTAGGGATGCAGAAAGAAATCTATTTCAGAGATGGCAGGGATGGAAAGTCCTAAGGCTGCACATTCTGTGAAGGGATAAATGGAAATCTTTACCTGTAACTCCGCTCAGCTTTCTCTGAGCTGGATGTGCTGCTGTGGCGTGGAAAAACACGGAGCAAGGTCCCAGGAACTGAGGAGACGAAAAGGACCAGTTCTGACTTGGTCTGTTCTTTCCCAGCTACCAGTTCCTGCCAGTCCATTGGAAAACCACCGGTCATTGCCCAAGAGTTTCCTGGAGCCCTTCCCCAGCCCCTCTCTCCGCTCCTGGCCGTGGTCCCACCCAGGCTGGCAGTCTGAGGGGCCGTGTTTGCATTGTGACCCTTCCCTGGCACAGGGACATCGCTCAGACCCCTGGAACCAGGTGGAGCCTGGCTGATTTACAACCTCACCCTTAGGGAGGGCTGCAAGAGGGGATGAATCTGTTCCCATCAGCAAGCCCAGCTGATGGCCACAGAATGATTTTCTTTTCGTGGCTTTTACAGCGTTGAAATTTCTAACGAATTCAGCGTTAGATGGAGTGTTTGAACTGGGCTGCACCACAGGGAACACTTTTAAAATCCAAGAGAGTTGCCCTTTCCCGGAGGCTCCTGGGAGCTGATGGAGTTTTAACAGCCAAAGCCAGCTGCACCTGCCCGAGGGGATGGTGCTGCCAGCCTGGCACGGAGCAGGCACCAGGGATGAGCTGTGGAATGGCGAGTCCGGAGGGCAGGCAGCTCCATCACACACATCCTTCTGAATGGTGCCAATTATTTTATAGGCGAGAAGGCCACACATAAACAACGCTTTTCCCTGTCTGCTGTGCCTCAGATGTGTAATTAAATCTCACCAGCAGCTTGTCCTCTAATTGCAGTTGCGACACACTCCCGCCTCTGGTGCTCATCACAGAGGAGGAGTGTTTGCTGTATTGGCCAAGGCAGCTGCTTCACCAGAGCTCTGCTTTCTCCTCATTAAATTGGAGACAGAAAAATAAAATGCAGCTTCTTTCTGCCCCCCAGCCCCACTCCTGCCTGCAGCACCCAAGGGTTCCCAGTGAAAGACTCAGGCTGAGAGCACCTGTGCTCTGATGGGAGGGGGTTTTTTTGATTAAAATACTAAATCCCACAAAGTGCCCCAGGAATCAGGGCCATGCTCAGCCATCTGGGGCACCAGGGCACCCAAACTCCTTGCTTGAGTGGTGGTGTCATAGAGGATGTGCTTGTCTCTGCCTCTTCCTCCCAAAATGTTGCGAGTTGAGAAGATTGTGAAATACAGCTCCAGTTCTGAGGCACAAAATGCTTCATCTTTCAGCATCGTGAATCACAGAATGGTTTGGGCTGGAAGGGACCTTAGAAATCATCTTGTTCCAACTCCCTGCCATGGGCAGGGACACCTTCCACTATCCCAGGTTGTTCCAAGCCCCGTCCAACCTGACCCTTCTCCTCAGAAAGCTGTAGGACCACAAAAAGAGCTGGTTTACAGCTTTTCCCACTTCCCCAAGTGCAGGGAACTCCCAGATCACACCAGTACTTTGGAACACTTGTTTTTCCTTGGCTGGTGCCAAGGTGCAGCCGCTCCCGTGCCTGTTCCACGCGTGACTCTGCACCAGCAGCTGTTCATTAGTGGTTGACCCGTGGCTGATTTTTCCTTTTGGAGGAGCAGAGCCTGTAGGCTGCAATAATAATTGTAAGCATAAAAGCAGGCGGTTTTCCCTGGACTAACAGCCCTGTGCCTGGCTTTCTCTCACAGACAGCATGTTTGCAGAGACCATGAGCACTGCCCGGCTCAGCACCGCCCGGCTCAGCACCTGCCTTCCCCAGAGCAACCACGACTCGGCCAACTTCAACAACAACGAGCTCGAGAACAACCAAGTGGTGGCCAAAATCGCAAACCTAAACCTCAGCCGGGTACCGGGCCTCGGGACTGACAACCACATCATCCCCTGCTGCCCCAACCGGCGGCAGCACGCCCAGGGAGTCCCGGCCTTCCTGGACACCGACCTGCGCTTCCACCCCACCCGTGGCCCCGACATCACCTTCTCCCAGGACAGGATGGTGGCCTGCACCAACTGGCAGGAGAGCAATAGGACTTTGGTGTTTTCTGACCGGCCTTTGCACATCGGGGAGAGCCTCTTTGTGGAAGTAGGACACCTGGGGCTGCCGTACTACGGGGCCCTCTCGTTCGGCATCACCTCTTGTGATCCGAGCACTTTACGGACAAACGAGCTCCCGGCGGATCCAGACTTTCTCCTGGACCGCAAGGAGTACTGGGTGGTGTACCGGGCCTTCCCGGTCCTCAACAGCGGCGACATCCTCAGCTTCATGGTCCTGCCCAATGGGGAGGTGCACCACGGGGTCAACGGGGCCAGCCGGGGGATGCTGATGTGCGTGGACACCTCACAGTCCCTCTGGGTGTTTTTTACAATCCACGGTGTGATCAACCAGCTCAAAATCCTGGGTAAGCGCAGCAAAAAAAAAACCAACAAAAAAACAACAAAAGGGATAACAGAGCACCTGGCTGGGGAAGTTTCCTGGGCCAGAAGCCGAGCTCTGGGTTTGCACTCACGGTGCTCACTGATGTGAGGATGCAGCTCCTGGTGTTTGCAAACAAGAGTGAGCGAGACATGGTACCTGTCACAGAGATGTGTGCAGCCTCTGTGATTCCCCCAGGAAAGGATCAGACCTGAGAAATAGAACAAACAGCAGGCAGGGAGGCAGGGATGCCTGTGGGGGCAGCTGTTTTTCAGTGGGTTTGTTTTTAAAAGGGATTCTGTATAAATAGCGATGGCTGTGGGGGGCAGCTGTTTTTCGGTGGGTTTGTTTTTAGGAAGGATTCTTCATAAACTCCCTATCCCAGCCAAAACTTCTGCCTTGGTAAGGATGATGGTTTTTGTGAGCACAGCTCTGGTTTAAGCATGGACAGTAATTGCTCCTGAAGGACTGCCACAGCTCGGGGATCAGCTGGCACTTCTGATCCATTGCTGGTGACCAGTTCCAGCCTTTCTCCTTTCCTCCTGTTAAGGATTCCATCAGAAAAGCAGCTGTTAATGACTTTGTAAAGCAGGTTTCCTTCATCCAAAGCAACGCCCTTTCCCAGCTGACAGTGAGACAGCCACAGCTTGAGCCCACTGCTGCTGGGGAGAGGAGGACCTTGGGGAAGTGGAAAGGCAAATACTGGATAACCTGGTGCTTGCTTCACTGAAGCTGAACAGGCTTCATACAGAGGCCTAACGAGGTCCAGGCCCTGGGGGTCACATCCAAAATCTTGACCTGTATCTTTAATAAGGGGCAGCATTAACTCAGCAGCTGGACCTGCCCTGAAGGCCCTGTGCAGGTGGGGTGGGAGCAGCTCAGCAGGCTGAGGGGGTTTGGCCGGGGTTGGGGTGTCCCTCTGAGGGCTCAGCTCTCTCCTGTGTTGCCAGGCACGGTGCAGTCCAGCCCGGTGACGGTGTCTCCCTCAGGATCCCCTGGTGGCTCCCAGTACGACAGCGACTCGGACATGGCCTTCAGCGTCAACAGGTCCTCGTCGGCCTCGGAGTCCTCGCTGGGTAAGGACAGGCAGCCCTCAGCTCCCCGGGGGGATGTCACCTCTCTCTCCTGCCAGGCCAGCAGGAGGAACGGGAAGAAAACACAGTGCTGGGAAGGTTTTTGTGGGCTGAAGAAGGGCTGCACGCCCTGACTGTGACTGTGCTGGGCACTGCTGGGGCACCTCGAGGGCTGTGTCCAGTTCTGGGCTGCTCATGGCAAGGAAGACATGGAGGGGCTGGAGCGTGTCCAGGGAAGGGTCTGGAGAATTAAGTCCTATCAGGAGCAGCTGAGGGAGCTGGGGAAGGGTCTGAAGCCCCAGGAGGGGCTGAGGGAGCTGGGAAAGGGGCTCAGCCTGGAGAAAAGGAGGCTCAGGGGGGACCTTGTGGCTCTGCACAACTCCCTGACAGGAGGGGGCAGCCGGGGGCGGGTCGGGCTCTGCTGCCAGGGAACAGGGACAGGAGGAGGGGGGAAACAGCATCTGGTTGCACCAGGAGTGGTTTAATTTGAATATAAGGAATAATTTCTTTATGGAAAGGAGGGTCAGGTATCCAACAAGCTGCCCAGGGAAGGAATCACCATCCCTACAAGTGTTCAAAAAATGTGTGGATATCCTGCTCCATGTGCAGAGAAGGGGTAACAGGCTCTTCCAGAGCTGTAACTGCTGCTGGTTCAAATACACTGGGATTTGTTTGGCCAACGAACCAGGCAATGACTGGGGAATGAAGAGCCTTAAAAACTGACTTAAATGTGGGTACTGTACAGAGTCAGCTTTGCACCATCCCATTGAAGAGCCTTAAAAACTGATTTAAATGTTGTGTACTGTACAGAGTCAGCTTTGCCCCATCCCAGTGACTAAACAACCTCATTCCCCCCCCTCCTCTTTTGCAGTGACTGCCCCCAGCTCCCCTTTGAGCCCCCCCATCTCTCCTGTCTTCTCCCCTCCGGAGCCATCGAGCAGCAAGAACGGGGAGTGCACCGTGTGCTTTGACAGCGAGGTGGACACGGTGATCTACACCTGCGGACACATGTGCCTCTGCAACACCTGTGGTCTTAAGCTGAAGAAGCAGCTCAACGCCTGCTGCCCCATCTGCCGACGGGTCATCAAAGATGTGATTAAAATCTACCGCCCGTAGCGCCCGTGCCGGGCTGCAGGAAGGGGGAACGCCGCTAGCAAACCACGCCTTTCCGTCCCTGCTTATGGGTTATCGTGCTGGTCAGTCGTTATCAAGTGGCTCGTTATCTGTGTTTCCTTATTTGACTGGTAGGGCACAATTCAGGGAGCAAAGCTGAGGATCGTGTGGGGCCGTGCCGGCCAGGCCGGTCCGGGGGAATCGCCGGGACCCGAGGCAGCTGCGAATGAGAAATTTCCCGTGCAAAGGCTCTTTTTTCCCTCCTCCCGCGGCGGGGGAGGCTCGCAGGGGTGTGGGTTGGGATGGGGAAGTTGCCACTTGGGCAGTGCCGGGTGCCACTGGGCTTCCCGACCCTAAAACCCGACAGCTCTGGGCTGCTGCCAGGGGCTTGTGCTGTGGTGGAGCAAAACTGGGACGAGGCCCAGCGGGAGGGTTCAGAGTGGACAGAAGTGTTCTGGAAATGTCATGTAAGGAGAACTAGCTCAGGCCAGATAGTGGCACAGCCAGGTTGTCACTTGTTTGGGTTGTGTCCCCACAAACTGGCTCGTGGGGACGTGGATGAGCTGGTCTGGGCTTAGACAAAGCAGCTTTTTCTTTCTGTGGCAGAACAGGGACTTCTGGCCATGGAGGCTGAGACCCAGGGAGCTGCCCTGGGGGAGCACGAGCCCACCCCGAGCCCAGGCAGCCCCTGCAGTGAGTGAAGGAGCTGCAGGGAGCGGTGAGGGGCAGCTCAGGCACTGCCCTGCTGCCTTCTGAAGCCATAAATGGCAGCCTGTGGGCGACAGGGGTGTTTGGGTGGGCACGCTGCAGTCCTGGCTCGGGATGCTGCTGCCTGCAGTGAGGGGGTTTGTCACCCCCAGGCACACACCCTGCGTCCTGCTCTGCCCTCCTGGCAGGCGGCACAGCCGCCGTGTCACCCCGTCCTGACCGGTCACCCGTCCTTGACCCTGACCCGCCCCTGCAGCCGGTGCCGTGGCGGGGCTCAGCCTTCCTCCCGCCCCACCACGGGGATTTTTTGGAGGCTCTGGTGAGAAATTCATTTCTGACCCAGTCCCATCAGGCTCACCCTTTTTTTCTGGCGACTCTGCTGACTTTATCTGTTTTCTCCTGCCTGTCCAGGTTTCCCAGCACAGCTCCCGCACGCTGGGTCTCAACTGTAGATGAGACCTTGTTGAGAAAAACAGGGACTATCTCACTTGGCTTTACTGAGGAGGAAGGAAAATGCTCTGAGGCTGTTTTAGATGGTGGGATTTCAATGGTAAATGGGTTTAGGGTGTGATGTCAGCTACAGGCAGCAGCTGGATGAGCTGAGCAGCATCTGACTGTGCAGCACTGGGGCTGTTGTGAGGAGCTCAGCATCCTCCTCCCTGCTGCTCCAGCAGGAGCTGCCCTCCAGGCTCCATCCTCTGCCCTCTGCACAGCCCCTCCTGTCCAGTCCTTCAGCCTGAGCCTGGCCAGTTTCCAGCTGGTCCAGGCTCCTAAAGAGGGGAAAAAAGGATGGAAATGGGAGGATGAGAGGAGCTGTGTCACTGCAGCTCGGTGACCATGTGCTACCAAGTGCGTAAGAACAGCTTTTAGAAAGGTGCAATTACCACATTTTAGTCTGGAAAAAAAAAATCTAGAATAATAACTCCTGTACATTTCAGGGTTTCTGGGCACAGCAGGGCAGCCTGAGGGATGTGTGGCCGTTCCCTCTCTCCTCCAAGGCTGTGGGTGTGCGGTGCTGCTGCCCCTGTGGTGGTTTGGCCGTGCCAGGAGAGCTGGGTTTGGGTCCAGCCCTGTCCCAGCCCTGTCCCTTGCTGCCATCGGGGAGGGCACCCCCAGGGAGCAGCTCATCCTCCTCCCGCAGCGGGCCGTGCCCACAGGGCACCCAGAAACCTTTTTATTTTTTCCTTGAGGAGCTGCTGATCATTTTTAATGAGAGTATCAACGAGAGGCTGCTGCAGAGCGAGATCTCTTAGCCATGGCCCTGCACGAGGGCCCAGCAGCTTTGCAGAGCCCTTTTTGGAGAGCTGGCCGATGCCACTGGCTGTGCCACCGCCCTCAGCAGAGCCACCGCACCTTTCACTCCCACCTTGGCCCCAGGAGGCAGCCAGGGCAGCTTCCCTGCATCTGGAGCCTCGTCCTGCTTCCCTCCACCCCAGGGACCACAGGGATTGCATTCCCAGGCACCTCCCAGTCCCACGCTGGCAGGTCCAGGTCCAGCAGTGGGCACAGCACCGAGGGCACGGCGGTGCCAGAGCGTGCCAGCACCTTCCTGGGCACAGCCTGCAGCGGGCAGCCTTTCCATGGCGAGGAATTCAAGGGAAGCTGTCGGAATGCCCAGCCTGGATCAGGTCTGGGCCCCCCCTGGGGTTGCTGTCCCAGGCTCAGGGGTGCCCTCCGGTCACTGCTCACGGGGACAGCAGCGGGGCAGAGCCCCTCTGCTCGGTGCCACCTCAGGGCCTCCAGCAGCAGTGGGTGCAGCCTGGGTGAGCTTGGTTTGGTGTAGCTCTGGTTTTGCACGCCAGGAGCTGCTCAGGACACGTGGCAGAGGCTGAATTTTTTGCTGTAGCAGCCAAAACCAGTTTGCAGAAGGGGCAGCACCCAGTGAGGCCAGCATGGCGAGCGGGATGGGAGAGCAGTGGACCTGTGGCCCTGCCTATCCAAGAGCAACAGGAATTTTCCAAAATAGGCCTCAAAAAAAAAAAAGAAACAAAACAAAAAAAAAAAACCAGGAAAAAAAAAATTTCCAGGAAAAGGTAGCCTCTTACAGATTTCATTGTTAGTATTCGTATTGCTATTTTTTTTAAACAGTCCAATGATATATGATTTGTACAGGAGATCTGTTTGTGCCTTATAAGGGTGTCTGTGCACTTTTTATCCTTTTTAAAGCAACTTTTAAAAAGAAAAAAAGAAAAAAAAAAAAGATGGGGGGGAGAAAACCAACACAGATCAATGGTAGTTTTATAGAATTTTATGTTCACTGAGAATCCTGCTTTTTATATATATATGTATGTATATATGCATATATATATATATGAGTGAAAAAGTGTTTATTTCCATGGATTTTCCCCTCCTCTCCTCCTTAACCTTTGTTTGAAAATTAAAAAAAAAAAAAAAAAGGAAAAAAAGGAAGAAAGAAAGAGATGGGGGAACTCTTTTACCTCTCCCCCTTTCTGAGGCAGTTCCTCTCTTGTTTATGATTCAATACTGTGACCTGTCTTATCTTGTTGAAGCTGAATCAGATTTTGGACCTTTGTATTAGGCTTTTCAAGCAAATTTTTGGGGGGCCTGGGGAGGGAGGGCATCGCACGAGGGAGGGAGCTGCAGCTCTACATGTCAGTGCTCTATAGTGTTCAGTGCTGTGTGTTTTCCTTTCGTCCATTTCCCTGTTTTCCATGAATATAATTTGACTCGTTTATGAAACAAATAAACCTTTGGCTTGTACAGAGTGCTCTGGAGTGTTTCAAAGAGTTTGAGCTGGGGGGGTGAGCACATCCTTGGTTTGAAAAGTGGGGCAACATTGGTCCAGAGGGGCAGGGGAAGGTACCTCTGCTTAAAAAAAGAGAGAAAAAAGACACAAAAAAGACACTTTACAAACCTTCCCAAGCTTTGCTTTGCTCCTGGGAGGCACTGCCCAGTGGCTGCTCACTCCCTCTGTGGGCTGGGAGGCTTTGCTGCTCATTTAACCTTGTAAATCCTCCCAAGTTTGGGGGACAAGGGTGTATTTCAGGCCTACAGAGATGAAAGGGTTTGGTGGCTGTCACAAAGCCCCAGATTTCTTATCCAACCTCAGGCAAGGCACCTCAGCCTGGCCCCCTCCTGTGCCCTGCTGTGGCTGTGGCAGCCAGGGGCGATGCAGACATGACAGGAGGGCTGATTTTTTTCTCTTCTTTTTCCTTTTCCTTTTTTTTTCCCCTTTTTCCTTTTCCTCTTCCTTTTCCCTGTTTCCTTTCCCCTTTTCCTCTTCCCTCTCCCCTTCATTTCTCCCTTCCCTTTCCTTTTCCCTTTCTTCTTACCTTCTCCCTTTTCCTGTTTCCTTTTCCTCTTCCCTTTTCCCTTCCCTTTCTCTTTTCCTGTTTCCTTCTCCTGTTTCCTTTTCCCTTTTCCTTCATGTGCAGCGGAAAAATTCCTTCACAACTCCTCCCTGCCAGAGCTGAGTGTCCACACAAACCCCTCGCTTGCTCCGGGTGACAATTTATGCCAAAATGCCTTTTTTGACACTCTGCTGCCCCACTTCATCCACAGGGCTGATCCCTGGCCAGCCTGAACCCCCAAAGCCCCTCAGGACAGGCAGTGCCTCTTTCTCTCTCTGCACTTCCCCAGAATCACCAAACCCTGGTGGTTTGAGCTCACAGTAAAAACTTCTGCACTCCACTGTTGGGACATAAAGTTTGGGCACCAAGGAAGACATAAGGAGCTGTCAGGATCCCTGTGAGCCTCCCTGCCAGGATGGATGGACAGACAGACCCCAAAACCAGCTCCAGACACGAGAGCAGCACCCCAAGTTGCACCCCAGAATTCCACCAGCCACACACACGGGTTCACCAGGGTGCTTGAAACCAGTCAAGCATTTTCTTTTTATTTCTTACAAAAAGAAAACAAAAGAAAAAACAAAAACAAAACAAAAACCAACCCGAAAACCCAGCAATTAAAAAAAAAAAAAAATCCATCCCTTAAAGGTGAAGGTATAGACAGGGCATGGACACAGCTACATCTACCTTCTGCTGCCCCCCACCCACCCCAGTAATGGAAATTTATACACATTACATAATATAGAGACATGTGGACAAACAAATGGGCTTGGGGAGCCTGGCAGGAGCTGGGCACAGCAGGGCTGATGCCCACCCAGGATGTGCCAAGCCTGGCCTGTCCCCAGACTCCCACGCCATGGCAGTGCCCCCCTTGCCACAAAGCCCGACCTCAGGGAGGCTGAGCTTTGGCTGATGGGGGGGCTACCCCCGAGTTTGGGGTGCTTTTGGCCACCCTCCTCCTCCTCACGAGGTAGTCAGGGAGGTACAGGGAGGAGAGGCAGCCTGGCTTGGGGCAGGAGCTGGGGCACAAATCAGATGGGGGACAAAGCCCTGCCAGCCCCGTGGCTCCTGGCACGTTCCCCACTGGAGCTTGGCCAGCCCACGGCCCCTGGGCAGGCAGGAGAGTGGGGAAAGGGCTAAGGCTGCAGGTGTGGGCACCTCCTGAGGGCGATCCCACGGGGGCACTCCCTCTTGGAAGCTCTTTGGGAAGGAGGGAGCAATCCTGTCACGCGCTCGGCGAGCCAAATACAGTACTTGTGTCGGGAAAATGGAGCACTACCAGTTCCGAGGCTCAGGCTGGGAGGGGAGAGGGAACAGCCCTCGTGCAGAGCCGAGGCCACACAAACAGCACAGGACTCTCTCAGGAGAGCCAGGGCAGAGAGGTCTCTGAGGCAGAGCTGAGATTAAGAGGCCATCCAGCAAAGGCAGCGCAAGGACACGGTGCCCGGGAAAAGGACACACGGCCCGTGCCAAGAGCAGGGATGCAGGTCCAGCTCCTTCCCAGATACCGTGGGAGCTGGACTTGGCTGTGGAGCAGCTCTGGCTTAACTCATCCTGTCCCCACTCCTTCCCAAAGCAGAAGGGATTGACTGGAGCGAGGCAGAGCGAAGGCAGCGCTGTCCCAGCCCACCGTGCAGCTCTCCCGGGAGCACATCAACCCCTCCCGATGGAAGCACATCAACCCCTCCCGCCGTGCCTCGCAAGGAGCTTTGTTATTGCACCGGGTTGCAAATGCGGTGCTCGCTGCCAGCTCAGGTGAGTCAGCCTGATCAGGGGCTGATGTGCCACCCGAGAAAACCGCAGGTGGGAGGGAGAGGAATCAGCCACACACCGGGGTGCGTGAATTCATTCCCACGGCTGAAAATGAGTTTTGGGGCTTCTGGAGATGAGGATGGTCAGGACTTCTCCAATCAAACTGCCCCATCGCCCTCCCAGAGTGATCCTGGCCACAGGCACCACTGTTTTCTTTTGTACGCAGACAGAGGGATCTTCAACTCCACATTCCCAGGATGGAAAATACGGGAGAGAGAAGGAAGTGAGCATCTGGGGGAGTGGAGAATGCTCCTTCGATTCAGCCAGCCTCAAATTAGAGGGAAAACTGTCATTATTTCCAGCAGCAAAACAATGTGGCTGCATTGCTCACACACGCAATTAGACCAGAGAGGGCAACAGGGCTTGGTTAACACCAAACCTGACCCTGCCTTGGCAGAGGGGCTGGACTGGATGATCTCCAGAGGCCCCTCCCAACCCCAAAAACTCAGTGGCTCTGTGAAACCCACAGACAGCCAGGTTTAAAGCTCTTCTGGAGAGAAATGCGGCCCTGAAGCTGCAAAAAGCCAAGGACAGAAAGGAAGAAAGCAGCGCTGGGGAACACCACCTCATCCACGCTCATCCTCCCGCTGGGATAAGCAGCACTGAGGGCAAGATACTGGCAGGCAGGAATGTCAGCATGGAAAAACCCCAGGCTCTGCTTGCCCAGGAGCCCCTCCAGCCAACCTGGCCCGCAGGGTGAAATGCAAGCACCTGGAGGACAGGCAGGTGGGGTGACAAGCAAGGTCGGCAGCCCCTGAGCACCAGACACACGTCAGAACTGGCAGTGATGAGGAGCCGAGCTCCCAATTCTGCATTGCACTTGATAATTTCAGCACCGAGGGAAGGACCCAGCTCCTGGCTGCTGCCCGCCAGCCCGGGGAGCTCGGTGGGTCGTGGGAAGGGGTGGTCCCCTCTCAGTCCAACAGGCAGGGCAGTCTGTGTGGGGAGGAGAGCAAAGCATCCCTTTTCTGGGGCGTTTGGGGTCGTTCTGGTCCTCTGTGCCTTGCATAGAATTCCTCAGCTCCGGAAGCAAAACCCCTCTGATGTTGGGTTGCAGTACTGCAGGGGAGAAGCCTGAGAGCTGTCCTGGACCAGACAGAGAGGACCTGTTAGATGAGGGCACATTTTTCCCTATTTTTTCCACCAGGAGGATGTTGAAGTTAACACTTGTCACGGTAGAGCAGGGAAGGACCGAGGGATGGCCCCCGTGCAGGGGGAGCAAGGCACAGCCCTTAACCAGGGACAAAGCTACAGGAACCTGTTCTCAGCAATCATTCCTCCTTTTTGCCACATCCCCCGTGGCTCTGCTACATCCCTGGGCTAAGCAACATGCCCTGCAACTCTTGCCTGTGACCCTGAGCTTCAGGGAAAGGCAAATCCTTTTGTGATTTCCTTCGTTGGTACCACTCCACCTGGCTGCTGCTGGATTTCTCTCTAATTCACCACAGAGGTGGCAAAACGTCGCTCAAGGTCCATCTCCCCAGCACAGAGAAGCACGGGAGCCAAGTCCTTGGGGAAAATGTGGGGAGGAGGGTGGGTGTGAGCACAGGGGTGGGGAGGGGAGGCCGAGCCACTCCCTCCAGCTGCTGCCAAGGGGCTCCAGCTGGGAGGAGTGGGATCTCAATTACTGTCTTGTCTTTTAAAGCCAGCCTTACAGAAAGCTATAAATTAATCTGCTCATTAAATACTCAGGTGAGAGACCAGGGAGCCTGGGGCCATGCAGGCCGAGGAGCGGCTACGGCTTCTTCCGCAGGTAATTGGAAGGGATCCAGCCCTCCCAGCACGGGCCCCCAGTCAGGACCTTGCAGAACCACCAGCCACTGCTGTTCTTCTCACGAACTTCAAACAAAGTCCCTTCTCTGAAGCTGTTGGTCTCCTCGTCACCTTCAAAATCCGCCACTGCCACGTAGAGAGCTTCCCTGGAGATGTCCTGGCTGGAGGCGGGGGCCGAGCTCCTCTCCTTGGCCTCCGCTCTCTCCACGGGCTTGGAGATGACCTTTGGGTTCACGCTGCTTCTGGCTTTGGCTTCGTCTTGGAGGGAGGCAGAGAGGAAGGGCTTGGCTTTGGGAGGGACCAGCATGGGCCTCCCTGGCACCGCAGAGGGCCTGATCTCGGGAGCTTCCCGTGCCGGGGCCCTGGGCTCGGCGGGGACGGAGCCAGGAGCCCCCATCTTCTTGGGGGGAGGTGGCCTGCGAGGTGGCACCACGGGGCGCTGCAGAGGGGCGTCCCTGGCACAGGGGGGGTTTGCTGGGCCCAGGGGACATTTGGGCAGTGCCTCCTTGGGGGTGTCCAGCTTGGGCAGGGCTTTGCTCTCTGCGCCCGGCCGCTCCGGAAACCTCCCGCCAGCCTCCGAAGAGACCGTGGCATTGCTGAAGGAGCTTTCCCCGGCAGCGGGGTCCTGCTCCGAGGGTTTCTCTGGGCACTTGGCAGGTCTCAGCTTGCTCCGCAGGCTGCAAATGTCCAGTTTGTCATCGGCTGGGGGTGGGTCAGAGCGGGGGGACGCAGCGGGTTTTGGCCTGATCTGAGGTCTTGACTTCAAGAACGGGTTCTGGGTGATGGGCTCAGGTTTGTCCTCCACAGGCTCAGCTTTTGGCTTGGTTGGCTTGACAATGGGCCGGAGGTTTGGCTTCTTCACCTCCTTGGCCGACACCTTGTGTCCACATTCCAGTCCCATCTCGTTTTTCAGCTGGAAGAGTTTGCCCTTCTCTGGCTTCAGCTCCGGCTTCTTGCTGTCCTTCGGGGCTGCCGACTGCTTGGGTGGGATCATGGGCAAAATCACGCCCGGGGGCTTGGGGGGAGGTCTCTGCCTCTCTAGCAACTCTCCTTCTGATTTAATGATGGACTCCTTCCTGGGCGGAAGGCTGGGCTTCTCCTCCGTGTCGCGGTCCGAGATCTCCTCGTAGCCCCCGGCGAAGGACAGGTCCCCGCTGTCGGGAGCCTCCTTGCCCTTCCAGTCCTTGCCCCACCTCCCAGCGCAGTCCATGCCGTTGGGAGGAGCCTCTGGCAGAGGTCGGCAGGGCCCCGTGGTCGTCGCCTCCTCGCCGGCGCTGCCGTCGGTGTCGCCGAGCCTCAGCTGGGCCATCTCGTTGGGAAGGGGAGCCAGGAAATTGGGCCTGGAGGCGTTGCTGGTTTTCTTGTACTTATCGATGAAGGTGGCGGGGGCCCAGCCTTCCTTCTCCTCGATCTGGATGTACCACCAGCCGCTCAGGTTCTTCTCGATGACCTGCCAGGGCGAAAGGAGACCTCAGACAGCTGCTCTGCACTAAAGGGACTGCGAGACGACAGCAGGGTGACACATGGTGCACCCCAACAATGCTGCTCCAGCTAAAACCCACGGAATCCCAGGGGTGATTCCATCCTAAAGGGAGGGGAAGCTGGTGCTGGCTGCCAGGGCAGGTGGAGGGATGAGGAAGAGCTGCTGAGCTGTCTCCATCCCCTCCCTGCCGGGTGCTGGCGGTGGCCACAGCGTGGCACTGTTGGAGCGACCGACCGGCAGCGATCCCGTGTGGATCCCACACTGCCCAGCCTCTCTGCAGCTCCACGAGCAGGGCTGGGCCCTGGGAGGGGCTGACCTGGGCAGCCCTGAAGGAAAAATCCTCTCAAGAGAGGCGGAAATCGCATCCGCACACGGAGAAAGCAAAATCACATCTGCAGGAGGGGTTCTGCCAGCAAAGAGGGTGTGCCAGGAATTTTGGAAGGGCTTTTAACTTTACACCTGGCCTAGCTAAGGGGGAAAACTCCCGTCTCTAACCCCATCTGCGGCGTGGGTTTATTTTCTGTTTGCTCCAACAGAGCACTCACACCTGGGGGACGGGAGGCCACCAACAACTGTGTGGGGACAAAGTCTCTGGAGCTCCTACAGGTTTTTATCCCACTCTCAGAGCCTGGAATGTTAACAGAGACAAAAGCACGGCTCGTTTGCACCCAGAACACCACGGGGGAGCAGATCTCCCCTGCCTAAAACAGGTGCCAGGGCAATGGGAACCAGGAACGCTGCCCTGAAGTGAAGCTGTGTGAAGGGAAGGTGACAGCCTCACCTCTACTTTCATTCCTGCCTGGAAGCTGATGCCGTCAGGGATGGTGGTCTGGAAGTCAGCGATGGTGTAATATTCCTCTTCCACCTGAGGGGGGACAGGAGGCTTGGGCAGGTTCAAACCACGGGGCTGTGACAGGAGAACAGGAAACCCATCAGTGTGTTTGTACAGCAGCTGTGACACCACATCCAGGCACGGGGACAAGGTCCCAGCCTTGGAGCAGAGCTCCTCTCCCACCCCCTGTGCCACTCCTGCCCTCCTACACCAGCTGGCACTTACTATGGTGAGGTCTCGGCGAGGAGGTGGCCTCTGCCTCATCTTTGGTGACTCTGTGGAGGAAGAATTCCAGATGCTGTTGAGTTTCTGGCTTTTGAACACGCGTTCAGGAAAGACAAGTGACAGACAAAACAGAAAGGCCAGGACCAAACCTGCCCCAGGGGAAAGGAACCCAAAGGAGGAACTCATCAGCCCAGAACCCTGAGTCACCCAGGTCACCCAGCTTTCAAGGGCATCCCAGCTTTCAGATTCTCCTGGGAAATGCAGCTGGGGTGACCACATGAAACTGCTTCTGCATTGCAGGGCTGACCCAGAGGATCTGGCCTGCAGAGGGGTTAAGATCAGAGAATCACAAAATCATGGAATGGCCTGGGTTGGAAGGGACCTTAAAGCCCATCCAGTGCCACCCCTGCCATGGGCAGGGACACCTTCCACTGTCCCAGGCTGCTCCAAGCCCCGTCCAGCCTGGCCTTGGACACTGCCAGGGATCCAGGGGCAGCCACAGCCTCTCTGGGCACCCTGTGCCAGGGCCTTCCCACCCTCACAGAGAAGGATTTCTTCCCAATATCCCGTCTAAACCTGCTCTCTGTCAGTTTGAAGCCATTCCCCCTTGTCCTGTAAAAAGTCCCTCTCCATCTTTCTGGCAGGCTCCCTTGAGGTGCCCCAGTTGCTGAGAGGAGAACATCTCCAGCTGACCCTGCAGCCTGGGAGGGGATGCCCATCGATGTGCTGGTCCCTGGGCAGCGCTGTCCCTGTGCCCCCACTGTGTGCACCACGGCCCCCCCAGGCCCCGCTGCAGAACCCACGGGCCCTGCAGGTCTCTGCCAGCTCAGAGCCTCTTCTTCTGCTCAAAACCCATGGGGAAGGCTGTGTTTGGAGCCCAGCTGATCCCGCCCGGCACTTACTGCGTCGGATGTCGGCGCTGGGCAGGGCCCGGCTCTCGAACCTCCCGTCCCTCTGGCCGCCCGGCCCGTCCCTGTCCCTGCTGGCCAGCCCCTGCTGCCGGGAGATGCCGTCCAGATCCAGGGCGCTCGAGTGAGCCGAGGAGCCCGAGCCCAGCTTCTGCGGGAACACATCTCCGTTCCCCTTCCTGAGGTAGGAGGCAGGGGCCCAGCCCTCCTGGCCCTGGTACCTGTGGGGGCAAGGATGGCGGTGTCACTGCACGGGGTCCCTGTGCCACGCCGGGGACACGAGCCCAGAGCTCGGCACGCACCTTGGCTGAGGGCACTGCCAGCTCTGGGCAGCAGCAGCTCGCCAGGCTCTCCATGGCACCAGGAGAGCTCCCTCATGACTAATGCTCCCACACGAGCTGGCCCCAGCCAGGGCCAGGGGCTGGGAATGCTGTGAAGCCCAGTTTTCACCTCAGCAATGGCACCAGCTCAGGAATGAAGCGCTCTGGCAGGGGAAGCAGAGGGAAAAACCAGAGGGCTGCTGCTGGGATTGATGTACCTGCTCTTTGGAGAAAGCACAAGCCCTCTCCCTGCTGGCAGCCTGGATCCCTTCCCTGCTCTAAATCTGTTCAGGAGAGAAACCAGCCCCGTGATCTGATTGAAAAACCACATCCACAGTGCCCCCGCCATGCCAGAGACTCTCCCCGCTGGCTGGGCTGCAGCCACCTTGTTCAGATGGCACCAACTACTGAGCTTGTAATTGCCTTCAGAGCTCCTGTGGCAGCTCTCCTCCGCTGAAAACGTCAGTGGATGTGTTTCTGGGGCTGTGCTGCTGCCAAGAGCACAGGTTCAGTGTGAGGTTAAGAAAATTGCGGCGTGTGCTCCCACCCTGAGCAAGCCCGGCTGTCTGCTCGACCACAGAGAAGAGAAAATGAGCTTTCAGCAGAAAACAGCTCGGGATGGGCTGGAGCCTTTAGCTCAGCACGCCCTGCATACAGCAGAGCTGGCCCAGAGCTGGCCATTCCCTGCAGGAGCCTCCCACCAGAGCCAGGGGATCCAGCCTGCCCTGGGACACTCGTGGGTTTTCCCCTCAGCAGGATGGGGATGCTCTCACATTGCCCAGTAATGCTCTCACACCTTGGCACTGCTGGATGACACAGCCACCTCCCAGCACAGGAAACCAGGGCCTTTCAAAGATTTTCAACCAAAGCTGTGCTTGAACATCAGATTTGTCAGGATGGAGAGAAATGAGCTCTGGTACTCCGCCCTCCCCAGCTCACAGACCTGCCTTGGGACTGGACATCCCACAGCCCCAGCTGCAGTGCCTGGGACAGTACCTGATTTTCCACCAGCCCTCCAGGTTCTTCTGGATCACCACCACCACAGCCCCCTTGTCCAGGTTCATTTCGTCCTGGTCCCTGGCAGTGTAGGGGTAAATAACCGTGTACTTCTCCTCTGTTGGAAAGAAAGAGCAGTTTCACCGAGGAACTGTTTCCAGGAAACCTGGCCTCAGCTGAGAAATGGCTATGAAGTGCTCTATACAAACGATAATCCTTGTAATTTCGGTGCAGACACACAGAGATACACGACCATTCAAAGGGAAATGACAGTGAAATGTATTTCAAATCAAACCTGGCTGCGTTTGGAAATGTAAACTTTGGAGAGTGACTCTGGCCCAAGAAGTTCTCTAAAAAACAGGTCCTCCTCTCCCTTAGGACTAAAGACTTTACACAGCCCATCAGAGAAGCTCTTCCATGCATCCATTTCAGCTCAGATCGTTCTCAAGAGCCTTTAAAGAGGAACTGTCCTCTCTAAGGGGAGAGAAATCCCATAGGCATGAGGGGGCAACCCCATGTACACAGAGGTGCCCTCAAACTGCTCCAGAGCAGCAGATCTGCAGGAACTTCACCCTTCAACCCCCAGGACATTGGTTAAAGCCATGTGGGGAGCCTGGAGAAGAGCCTGATGTCCTGTCCACCAGAGCAAAGGATGTTAAGCAGGGATATGGATGTTCTTCCCCTCAGGAGGAAGGAAAAACATCCTAAAAGCCATGCAGACACGTCAGACAATGGGTCCATCCATCCTCCCCTCTCCCTCACCTTGTCCTGTCCTCTCTGGAAGAAACGCAGGGGAAGCATTGCCTGTGCTTCAGCAGTGCCACAATGGGTGAAGGCCATTTGGGGTAAAATCTGCCTCCAAAATCCACCCCTCTGGCCATCTCTATATCCCCACCAGGCAGGTTTCCTGGATTTGTCTTCTGGAAGGGCCTGATTTCCCACCCCTCATGCAGAGGAGTCCAAGCAGAGAATGTCCTGTCACATCCAGCAGGACCAAAGCGGCTCTTCTCTCCTGACCCCACCTTGAGGCACCACCCCCAGGGCTCATGGTTATTCCAGGAACTACAGCAGCAATTCCAAGAATTCTGGAGTAATTCTCATCTCTAACACTATGTGTGCTGGGGAAAAGCAGGAACTGCAGTTTCTGAGCCCAAAACAAAACGTGAGAAGCAACAGCTGAGAGAAGAGAGGGATGAGGGGGCCCCGTGGAAGGCTGAGGAGCGGGGGTGACACATGCACAGCCAAACATGCACAACACAGGGGCAGCCAAGAAAGGCTCTGTGTGGTCCACCTTGACCCCATCTGCTGGTGTACAAGTCCCCAAGAGTCCGGCGGCGGCCAAGGTGCCTGGGCAGAGACCAGTACCTCCACGGCACTGGGAACAGCATGGTGGGGAAGCAGGAGAAGGACAAGAGAGGATGTGAGGAGGCGGCACTTCAGGTCCAGGAGGAGACAGGGCTGACACAGAGTGGTGGCACAGAGACTCTGCTCACCCGGAGCCCTCCCCGGTCTGAGCCCCCCTCCACCTCCAGCTGCCCGGCCGAGGGGCTGAGCCAGCTCCTGCCCTGCTCTGAGCACACAGAGTCACTGGGATGTGTTATCCAGGGGCCTTTTGGATTTGCTCCAAGGACAGGCTGGAACCGTGCTATTCCCGCACTGTGGGCTCTTTGTTCTGCACATGTTGAGCTCACGTGCATTGTCCAAGGACCTGGGCTTTGCTCCTCCTCCAGGGCAGGCAAAACAGCTCCCTGGGCCTAAAGGAGGCACTGGGGTGAGCATTCCTTGGG
This sequence comes from Dicrurus megarhynchus, assembly GCA_013399195.1. Taxonomy (NCBI): domain Eukaryota; kingdom Metazoa; phylum Chordata; class Aves; order Passeriformes; family Dicruridae; genus Dicrurus; species Dicrurus megarhynchus. The sequence continues at coordinate 250,398 of VXAD01009339.1, forward strand.
CTTCAGCCCCTCTGTGGGGAGCAGAGAGGCCAGTGGATGCACCACCAGTGTCCTGCTGCAGCACTGGGCAGGCAGGACCATTCCTGGGGTTTTGTCCCTTTTCCCAGGTTTTGTTCCTGGCTTTGTCCTCCCCCAGGCTCGTGCCCTGCCCCGTTCAGGGAAGGTGAGGCAGTGCTTCCAGCAGCTCTGGGCACTTCAGCAGGGGGAAGCTGGGGCAGATGCCTCCAGCAGCTTTGTACCTTCATCAGGCTGCATTGAGAACTCCTCCTGGACTCCATCCTGGGCCTCCAGGCAGGTCGCTGGCACCCAGCCTTGCTCCTCCAATGTGCTCACAAACCACCAGCCTGAGGAGAAAACAGCAGGAGGCTCAGCCAAGGGCTCACACCAGCCAAAAACTCCCTCCCTCCCTCCAAACCATGAGCCTGGGGGGCTGTGACCCCTTTCTTGCATCGCCATGGGAAACTGGGGTGACCCCAAAGCAACAGAGCCAAGCACAGGAGAACTGCAGCTGAGTGACATCTACAAGTACAATTCCCTCCCCAGGAAAAGCAGGAGAGGCTCTGGGAGCTGAATGGCTCCAGCCACTGCATTTGCTTTTGGTTCTTCCTGCCCCTTCATGGTTCATTTTCCCCCAGTGTGGGTCAGCAAGCCCGGGCTAATTAGCAGAGATGAACATCCTGTGCGTGAATCGACAGCCGAGTCCTGCTGCGCTCGCCTTCTCTGCATTTGTGGAAACGGCAAAATTGAAAAGCTACGAGCAAACGCAGGATTTAAAACATCAGCTCTCCCACTGGAAGCCCAGCCAGCTCCAGAGAGCCCACAAGCAATTCTGGGCCCCGCTGTGTGTCCAATCAAAACCAACCCGTGCTGCTCGTTACTAAAAGCACAATTTGTGTCTTTAGGGGGGAAAATAAAGGCTGAGTGTTACCCTCAGTGAGTCATTTAGAAAGACAACTAGATTGTCAGGGAGGGAATCAGCTACCTGCATGGGAGGGAAAGCCAGCGCTGACCTTTGATAAACAAATGATTTTCCACAGCTTTTGAGCTGGCTGTGCTAATCATTTCATTTGCTTCAGGGCTGCTTTTATTTCTCTCGTTCTCAAACAGAGCTGCTGGTGCAACTGAACCTCTGGGGACCAGCTCTCCACAATGCCAAAATCTGTTTTCATGGTTTAACTGCCCCCAACAAGCAACTTCTGTTAGCTTCAGGGAATAAATTCTCCACGAGCTCCACAAGTTGGGCCCACGGCATGGCTCGGCTTGGTCCCTTTGCGGAGGTTAAGAGCGAGTTTAAGTTTTGAAGCAAGCGAAGAGCTCGGCTGCCTGCCCACAGGAGTTGTGAATGGACACATGGGCACCACGAGAGTGTCCCCCTCTGTCACTGAAGCCAGCCTGCCAAGCCCAGGGATGGCTTTTGTCCTCAGGACGCATCAGCCAAGTTTTTCAGCACGAAGAAGCACAAAGTAGAGACTGAAGAAGGTGGACGGCGCCTGGCGCTCAGCACGGGGGGGGATCAGCCCTTAGAGCCAGCCCTGAAGCCTCGTCCACACTCACACAGACCGAAGCTGCTTCCTCCACATCCCACCTCAGCTCACCATCCCCGTGGGATGCCCGGGGGCTGTTTTGCTTCAGGAAAACACTGCCAACGCAGGACTGCTCCTCCTGCCCCTGCTCCAGCCCCGGAGCCCTCTGCCAAGCCCAGCTCCCTGTACCTGATTCGTTCTTCTCAATGATATCCACCACCTGGCCCACGCACAGGCTGATCTCCGAGCTCTCCTGCTTCTGGTAGTCGGCCACCACGACATACTGCTCCAGCACCAGGGGCTCAGCCGAGGCACCGTCAGCTCCTGCACAGGGGGGGACAAGAACCGACCCGTGTGCCAGGTCAGCGCAGCCCCCAGGGCACGGCCACCGCCACCGAGCAGCTCCAGGACACCCCGGGGACCCCAGCGTGAGAGGGGTGAGCCAGAGATTTGGGCAGAGTGAGGGGGGAGAGAGATCAAACCAGCAGCCAGGTGAGATGGGGACAGCCAGGTGAGAGCCACCAGAGCCACCCAAGCGACCTCGCCACCAGCAGCACCGGAGCTCACAGCAGCCCGGACCCGCTTGGGCTTTAGGGGGCTCTCCTGTGCACGTCAGCTGCCCCAAGGCACGGACCAGCCCAAACACACGGCCTGCAGCGGGTTCTGCTGGGCTGAGGAGCCGCAGTACCCCGGTGGGAGGTGTTTTAGGACAGGGCAGCATCCCCCGTCCTCACGGCCCCGCTGCGTTCGGTTTGCTCTGCTCCCTGCCCGTCTCCTCCTGCGGCACATCCCCGTTTAGTGGCAAAAATGGGGAAAAAAACCACCCCGAGGAGGAGCAGAGGGGACAGGACACAGCGGGAACAAAGCGTTCTTGTGGCCAGAAAGGGAAGAGCCGGGGGCGGCCGGATCGCCGGGAGCTGCGGGATCGCCGGGGAGCGGAGCTGGACCGGCGGCAGGTGGCACTGCGGGATAAGGCGGGACACCCGCGGGATAACCGGGACACCGGGAGAACTGCGGGACACCGGGACAACCGCAGGATAACCGGGACACCGGGAGAACTGCGGGACACCCGCGGGATAACCGGGACACCGGGAGAACTGCGGGAGCACTGCGGGATAACCGGGACACCGGGAGAACTGCGGGATAACCGGGACACCGGGAGAACTGCGGGACAACCGCGGGATAACCGGGACACCGGGAGAACTGCAGGACACCGGGAGAACTGCAGGATACGGTCGGGACACCGGGAGAACTGCAGGATAACCGCGATACTGGGAGCACTGCAGGACACCGGGAGCACTGCGGAATAACCGGGACACCGGGAGAACTACACGACACAGCGGGACACCGGGAGCACTGCGGGATAACGGGGACACCCGGGAGCACTGCCAGCCCCTGCTGTCACTGGAGGGGAGCGAGGCCAGCCACACATGTCCCTCTTCCTTTCCCCTGCATCCTCCAAAACCCCGCGGGCGTGTGCCCCGGTGGACTCTCTCCCTCTATTCAAATAAAGTTGCAGGATTCCTGTCTCTCCTTTTTGGACATGAACCTCTGGTGTTTGTGGATTTTCCCGACACCGAGCTCTGGCTCCCAACCCAACACTGTGCCTTGCAGAGTCCCAGCCTGTCAAGGAAGACACTGTTCCATTATTCCAGTCTCCCCTGCTGTGGTAAGGTTTAATTAACGCTTGAAAAGTGCTCTGGAAGTAGAGGAGTGTTAATTACTACAGCACAAGTGATACCAAAGAACCACACACCTGATTGCAGGTGTTAAGTCGAGTTTACAGGGCCTGGGCTTTACTCTGAGTCTCAAGTTTTGGCAGGGCAGAACTCACATCTGGGCCAGGCGCAGCAGAAATACAGGACGATCCCCTCCCAGTCTCCAAGGGGTGTGAAATTCCATGGAGAGAGGTGGTTCCTTGGGACAATTAGGTGAAATGTAGCAGGGAAATTCAGACTGGGACCAGGAACGAGTTTCCACGGCAGGTGCACCTGCACCAGGTGCTGCCCCATCACATCAGAGCTCTCAGCCTCTCAAAAGATCTTCCCTTATGGCAGAACCTATTTCAGGGCATAGGAAACCTAAGGTGCCATCCTCATCCCAAAAGGGTGATGAGTAGACATGGACAAGGTCTTCAGGATCCCCAGGATGTTCTGCTGCTTCCTGGAGAAGTTCTGTGCACAAGGTCACAACCTCTCCAGCTGGTTCTGAGAAAGCCAGACCACAACCAAGACTCAAATGAACCTTGTGTCTGCAGGACGCTGTTATTCCAAGGAAAAGGAAGGAAATTGTCTGTGTTCATCTGCTATAAACAGCACTCTGCAGAGCTCCAGGTGAGCTGGCCAAGGGCAGAGGATCTGTTCCTGCTCATGAAAGCCTCCTCCACACCAAAACCCAGAGGTGGGGCAGCAGACAGAGTTAAAAATAGCCCCCCAAAGTGAATGGAGGGTGCTGGCACTATCTGTTCTACCAGCTCAATTAAAGGTCTGTGCTTCAAGCGAGCTGGGGATCTACCCAGCCCCTGAGAGAAGAATAACAACTCTAGGAAGGGATAAACACTCCCCTTTCTGCCTCCCTCGCTGTAATTACACCCCTGGCTCTGAGGCTATTTGTAGTTTCAGCAGCCAATTCTGGATCCTCCAATGTGCCCATTAAACCGGCAAGAGAAGAGGTAAACTGAGCTTGGAGGAAGAAGGAGGCGTTAATTTCGGGAGCATCTTCACCTGGCATAATCGTCCTCAACCACAAAAACACAGCCTGGAGTGAGCAGCAGCATCCTGGGCACGGCCAGACTTGGGCTCCTCTGAAACAGCAATGGGGTAAAGCTTCCCAGGGAGATGGGAGACAGCAGAAAGCTCTGCAGCCGGGGAGGGAGGAGGAATCTGTCCCACAGGAGACAGGGTTTGCAGACAGCTCAGGCAGGAGCACAGACTGTGCATGCTCAGCACTCCCCAGCTGTGACAACGACACAAACGTGGCCTAGGAAAGGGGAGTCCATCGGGTCAAGGGACCACTGAGGCCCTTGGGCTGGGCTTGCAGGACTGATGCTCACCCTGGATGCAGGAGAGACACTCAGCACATCCCAGAACCAGCCCCAGGGCTTTTTGTTTGCCCGTTCACCCAAGGGTTGAGATGCACAAAACCAGCAGGGAACCTCACAGATACAGGGGCTGCTTGGGACGTTTCCAGCCTTTCCAGCTTCCAGCTTTGCAAGTGCTAAAAGTGAGGAACTTCTGACAGAGCTTGGACATTGGTGCTGCCAGAGGGAAACAGAGAGCTCAGCACTGAGTTAGGGGCACAGGTATTTGGGTTTGCAGCCTGTTGTACACTTCAGCCTTTGCCTAATGCATCTCCCAAAAATGACATTCTTTGGATAAAGTTCCTTCCTCCTCTGCCTGTGTGGATCAGATCCAGAGCTCTCGGGACAGCCCCTCTCCTACCAGACCTGAGGAGTTTGTGATGATCAGTACTGCAAGAAGGCCCTTCCTCCTGCTCTCACGTGAGACGGGCACTGAACGCTGTGCTGAATTCTTTGCAAACCCTCTCATCTCTCCAGGGATTCTTCCAGAATGTGGAAAACAATCACATGGAAATACCATTCACCAGTGGAGTTTCAGAAAGCTCCCCTTTTGGCTGCTGTGTTTTCACTGCCTCCCCTCAGACCAAACGCTGTGGTTTGGGGTCTCTCTGCCCTTGCAGGGACATCCCACAGCACAGCAAGAGGGACGTGGGCACACAAGAAAGCAGCAAAAACCAAACTGGCAGAGGGGCATTTGAGGTCTCTGCCAGCCTCCTTGGGCAGCTCCACCCAAATATAAACTCTGGAGGAGTTTCAGGTTCGCCTGCACGAACCCATGGCTCTCCATCTGTGCTTTCTGTGGAACTGTGAGAGGCAGGGAGAACAGAAACGCTCAGAACAGTCTCAGGGACTGATGGGATGACTACTTTTAGACAAACCCAAATCAGTGGCCGAGGCAGAGCCCCAAAGTCTGGGGAATAATCCACCCCCTGCAAGCTGCAGGCTGTGCAGAGCCCACGCCTCAGGCTCAGGCAGGTGGGATGACAAATGCTGGTAAAAAAAGCTAAGCAGAGAAAGCAGATTGTGTTTCCAGTGCTCACACACACCGGGCCCTCCTCAAAACTCCAAATGTCATCTGAGTCTCGTGGTCACCACAGGAGCAGCACTTTAACCCACTCTGCATCCCAGTGTTTGCTCAAATCCCATTTCCAAACCGGGCTTGCTGCTGCCAGGAGCTCAGAGCTCTTTCCAACGCTCTCTCAAGAGCAGTTCACCCCCTCTCTGGCAATTGGGAAATTGCTTCTTGTGGAGCATCCTCGTGATTTTTATTTGTTAGCAGCTGTTGGATGACCCCTCCTCAGGGACATCCTGGACTGAAGGAGTATTTTCTGTGCCTTGCTGCACATTTGCTGCCTCCAAGCAGGCCTGGCTTGAGGACCCAATGAACCATCAGGGATTTCCTCAAGGTATAGGAGGAGTTGGGGTGGCAGCAGCTGAACCAAACTCTGATTCTGCTGCCAGGAAATGCAAGGCAGCGAGAGAGGAGTCTCTGAACACGTCTGGCACGAGGCATCAGCTCTGTCACACTACTGAGAGCAAACACCTTTCCCTGCTGGCTGCTGCCAGGGGCAGAACAGCACATCCTGCCCTGCCTTGGATGTTATCCAGACTCTTCTCCTCAATGGAGAACTCCTGCTTCTCCAACAGGCAGCGTCCTTAGACTGAATTCTGCCCTCACTGGACTGAGTTATGCAGAAGAAATTTTCCTCCTCTTCTTCTCAACCCTACAGAGGCCTTCCCTTCTCCTGTCCCCAGCACTTCGGAACAGAGCCAGGCTGTGCTTGCAAATGGCTCATGAGAGCTTTAAAATTACCATCCCAGTGTCCTGCTTGGACAAAGAGCAGTCAGAGACTGAGGAGAAAATGCTGTCCAAAGGTTTTAACCATTTAAAACCCCATGAGTCCCCCAGGAGAGCACTCAGCCCATGAGAACAGATAAAACCAGGAGCCACCACCAACATCAGAGCTTCCCACCTGCAGCCTACAGCCGGGCTCAGAGAAGACACTGGGGCACCATCAGCTCCTGAAGGAGGGATGAGCTGCAGCTCCAGGGGAACAGAAAGTGGAACCAGGTCTTTGGGTCTGCCCTGTGCCTCTCCTCTCTCCTGCAAGAGGAGCCCTTTCACCTACACAGGGGTTTGCTCACACAGGTGAGGGCAGTGCCAGTTCTCTGGCCAAAATCCTTTCCACCACCGATTTCAGCAGAATCTCCACGCAGCCAAAGCTCAGACCTTCCTTCCCAAACAACCTCACACTGTTTTTATACCTTCTGCAGCACCAGGAGCTGAAAGATGCCTCCCTAACCCATGGATCAAAGGCTCTTCCACTCCTCTCTCCGGCTCTCTTTGAGAAGCTCAAATAACCCCAAATCACACCAACAAGGAGGTCTTTCAGGGATGTCCCCCTCTCTTGAGGAGCAAGGGCAGAGCATCCCAGACCCAACCACCTTCCCCAAGGCTCCCAGCTGGTGCCACGGTGAAGGAGAACGTCCTGCTGCACCAGGAGACTTTCAGCCCCACACTTCCCCCCCAGGCAGCTCAGACATTCCTCTGGTCTCCTGTAATTTTACATCCCCAGCCCTGCAGACCTTCAGCAGGACCTGGGGCACGTCCCCTGCACGTGGAGCTGCACCAGGAGCCAAGCCCCAGCCCCTGTGCCACCGCCCCAGCCACCACAGAAAGCTGCAGGGGACGTGACAGCTTCTGGCAAGGGTGACAAGCTTCTTGCCCCCCCTCCAGCTGAGCAGGTGTCCCCCCAGAGAAAGGCAAAGCAGAGCAAGGGCAGGAGCAGCTGTTAGTACCTCTCTGCAGGAAAGAGGCCGTTCTCTGGATAATCCCTGATGAGGAACAAAAGGACGGGAGACATGAGGCCGGGAGGGGACGGACTGGGGGGTCCAGCAGTGGGTACAACACCTCAAGGGGTGGAGGGGGAGGCCAGGGCAGTGCTGAGAGCTGTGGGCATCTGACCCACCATGGGGAGCGCCACGGAGGTTCAGGGGATGTGGGATGGGGGCTTGGAGGCTGCAGTGAAATCCCAGTGGGTGGAGGGGGCTCACTGTGCAGTGAGAGCAGGGGTTGGGAGCTCGCCCCACAGCAGGAGAGCTCGGCTGTGGGTGAAAGGAGGAGTTGGTGTAACCAGCAGAGAGGAAAAGGAGTCCTTACCAGACCTCTTCTTTCCAATGGGCTCCCTGAAAAAGAGAAGGAAGAGTGTCAGCAGAGCGAGGAGACAACTGGAGTGTTGGTCGAGTGACAAACCCACCCAGGAAAGCACAGCAGTGCTGGCTCTGGTGCGGCCACTGACCTCCCTCAGCCAGCTCATGTCTCCATGGGCATCACCCAGCCTGCAAACAGCCTCTTTTCATTTAGAAATTTAATGTTTTGTCCTTCCCTCAGAGAGCTTTCGGTTGCTGGCCTGGCCTTGCAACTCCCACCGAGCCACTTGGTACCACCTCAGGCACTCATCCACAGAAACATCGATAAAATTAAATAAAATGCAGCCAAGATGGAGCAGAAACAAACAGGACATTGTTACAGAAACTGGAGCCTGCTGAGTTCAGAGACCACAGCCTCAAAAACCTGAACGCCATGTCCCAGGTGCAGAGACCAACAGAGGAATCCATGGGACAGAGCATCCCAAAGATTTCTAAACAGAGGCAGCGTTGCAGAGCTAAACCAGAGTTAATTAATAAGCCCAATTAAAATTCCCCCAGTTCAGAGGTACGACAGGGAAGGGAGGCAAAGCAAGGCCAGATGAGCAGGCTGGAGATCAGCAGGTGGGAATGGCTCCCTCGTGCTGATGGCAATAACTGGTGTTTTTCCCCTGCCTTCTGCTAAACCTATCACTGTAACTCATCCCCTGCTTCCTTTCTCCGGCTGCTCCGTCTGGGCGAGGGGGCAAGGCAGGAGCTGCAATTTCACTTTGCTGCTGGGATGTCGCTGGCAGGGACACAAAGAGCTGCAGGTCTGAGGAGCAGCAGCCCCAGCCCAACCACCTCAGAGTGGACAGGAGCTCAGACAAGACAGGAAACAGCGATAAACTCCCGGCAGCAACTCCAACTCCTCCTCCTCCTCCTCTTCCTCCTCCTCCTCCTCAGCTCCCTGGAAACTCATGACTCCAGAAGAAGAGAAGGAAAGCCCCTCTGCCTTCCACTGTGAATCTCATTTAGCTCCAGGCCCCCCAGCACGGTTACAAGGCACCAATGCACAGCTGTGACTGGGGGACACCAAGCAGCCCCACAGGGGTGGTAAAACCCAGGAATGGTTCTCCAGCTGCTTCCCAGAACTCCAAAGGCAAGGGTTCCTGTGTGACTGGAGCCTGACTTAAAGCTCTGAGCCAACACCACGGTTTCAGTGGGCTCAGCTCAGCGTCCTTCACGAACCTCATAATCCCCTGAAAGGAAACTCTGACACATGGAGAACTCTTAGCACGTTTAATAATCCCCATGCCACGTTTTTTTAGGGAAAGAGAGTCAGGTTTCTCAAGCATCTGCTCTAGGCAGCATCCCTGTGGATGCAGGGATGGGAAGGAGTGAGATGGGGAGCATGTTAAATGTTAATTAAAACTCATTAATTATAAACCCAGGTCTAAAGAAGAGTTGTTACAAGCTGGCTTGAGTTTAAACCCTTTCCTAAGGCACATTTGGTGGCTGCTGGGCCAGGCAGGTCCCTGAGCTGCAGGGAGGTGGCCCTGAGGTTGTCACACAGGAAAACCCACCCTGCAGTGGGACTCACAGGAGAAAAGTGCCCTCACACGTGGCTTTGGGGACCTCAGCGCTGTCCCTGCTGCCACAGCCAGCTCACGGAATAGGTGAAGGACTGCAGCACCAACACGAGGAAAACAACTCCAGCTGCTGCAAACCCACACAGGAGCCACAGCAAATGAGATGGATCTGAGGTCAGCATTCCAAGAAAACATCTCCCTCGTATAAAAAAAACCCTCTCTTGTAAAAAAAATTCCTTCTGTAACACAATAATGCCACTGCAATAGCTGTCAGGAGGGGGCTCATCTCCTGAGCACTCAGCAAGCTTGGAGATGTTTGCAGAATTTATGCAGGCGAGGAATGGGGTACAACAGAGCCCTTGTTTGGGAGAAGTGGTGTTTAGCAAATGCTCCAGCAGCACTGAAAGGAGCTCCTGTCCCCACATTCCAGGGCCACTGCAGAGTTGGCCAAGCTGAGCCCTCAGGCTCAGAACCTGCCCTGGAAGCTCAGAAAAGCCAGTGCTCTGTCCAGGGAGCTGGCACAAAGCAGATTTCTGCAGAAATCGGAGATTTCTGTCTGCTGTCACTCAGGAAAGCCAGCTCCCAGCAGAAAGGGAAGGAGGAGGCTGCTTTGGAGCTGGGATCCAGCCCCAGCTCCTGGTGAATGTGCACGTAGGCATCAGGAGAACTGCAGCACAAACAGCTTGGTGTACAAGCTGTGATCTGTCTGCACGGCAGGACACGACCCAAAAGCTACAGGGCAGCAAGAATCCTTATCCCAAGCAACATCCATCAACTCATGGCTCTCTGGTTTACCAGCAAAAGCTCCTGGAGTGGCTTCCTACAGCCCCTCCATCCTAGAGCAGGGACAAAGTTCAAAGCAACAGCTTTTCTCAGTGTCTTATGCGTGATGGGCTGCTCAGCTCCCTAAAAATCCCGATGAAAGATGCTTTTAATGGAAGAGGTTTCTCACAGGCTGGGGTACATCCCACCCCCAGCCTCTGGGAACAGCACCACGACAGCCCCTTCCCCACCACACCCCACCTGTGACTGTGGGCAATGAATGAAGAACTACTTGGTAACGTTAACAACTTGTTAGTCATCGATATTAATCACTCACTAACGACTATTAGGGCCTCACTTCACTGCAGAGTTAAGCTGGGCTCTGTATGTCCCACAGCTGAAATTCAGCTGGAGGGGAGAGAGCAGCTGAATGCCTTGACTCAGCAGTGGCTCCGTGCCCAGCCCTTCAGACTTCCCCAGCCTTATTCCAGCGACTCTGCTGTGGTTACAAACGGCTCTGAACTCAAACAGGGTGGATGGGAGGTGAGGGGGGAGCACGCAGCAGCTTCCCACCTCAGCAGCCCAGCATCCTGTGCTGGTCAGACCTGCTCAGAGGCGTGGGGAGCAGGAATTTGATGACTTTTCTTCTTTGAAGCTGCAGGGCTTCCATCCAACACTGAGGAGAAAAATCCCACATCCCCCAGATTGCTAACTTTCCAGAGATTTCTTTTTCCATAACCATTCCTCTTCTCCTCCTTCCCCCACCCCCTTCCCACTGCTCTTCCCAAATTCTTCTGGATTCAGCCTCATTCTGACCCACCACCACTGGGCAGCCCTACGAGCTGGAAGCAGGGGAGTAATCCCAGTCCAGAGCTTGCTGGACAGGGATCCACATCACAAAAGCCACCAGCTGCCACTGCCAGTAGAAACCCTGCCACCTCCCTGTGCTCCCCTGTTTGATGTGGTCTCTCCAGGCAGGAGTACACAGGGAGGTTGGGGATGAGGCAAGAGGGGATGGAGGAAGGGCTTCACCTCCCTCTTCCACCCTCCAGCTGCTGGAGGCTCCTGTCTCAACTCCCCTCCTGGCTGTGACATCCCAGCTGGAAGCAATGGTGGAAGGAGGAGCAATAAAGTCAGAATTTGACCCTTTTCCTCTCCACAGGACAGGCTGAGGCCTGGAGAGCAGGTGGGAGGTCGGGAAGGGCTGAGAACTCAGCTGAGAGCCAGCAGTGACCCGTCCGTGCTCAGCACAGGGCTGCTGAAGGGAGCTGCACTGCAGGAAAAGCAGGAGAGCCCTGGCTCAGCCCAGGGAGAGCTCCAGCTTTGGGGAAAACAACACCACAGGGGCCTGGAGAGCAATGCAGGGGCCGTCCAACCTCCTCTTTCCATTCCCAAACACTGCCAGAACCAAGCACTGAATTCACCCTTTGCAGTTAAACCAGAATTCCATGAACTGCAGTTAAATCAGAGCTCCAAGAGCTGCAGTTACACCAGAGCTCCAAGGCCTGCAGCCAGCTGTGGCCCCTGGCAGGGGTCTGCCATCCTGGGCTGATGTGAGCTGGGTGGACCCTTACCTGCACCCCAGACAGAACAAGCCCAGGCTGGGTCCAGCAGCACTCACAGGCACGTCCCCTTCACTGCCACCCTCGTGGGCAGGGGCTGACCAGAGGTGTCAGCCAGGGAAGGGACAGGGAACAGGAAGGCTCCCATGACAGTGGCTGCCTGGCTTGGCACTGATTGTGCTGACCAGTCCTTTTCCCCTCCCTCATTCCCACCTTTCAGCCATCCAGCATAAAAATCTGTCTTTCCCCTTTTTTTTTTTTCCCTTTTCCCCACTCTGCTCACGGCCTGGCTCCCTTTCAAATTCCTGGAGCAAAGTATTTATCTGCTGGATGAAGGATGACATCCGGCCAAACCCCAGACACGCCATCACGTCTGATCCAGCCCAGCCGTCTATCACGGCTCCCATCTCGTTATTGCTGAGCTGGCAGCATTCCAGGCCTCGGGAATGGGCTCCCAATCCCTCCAGAGGAGAGAGTCAAGGACTTTCATTAATTAGCATTTTGAATTGTAGCTAATAAATACCCCTCTGGCATTCGGGAGTGGGATGGCGAACACAGCGGGGATGTCCTTGGGATGCTGTAGGGTTTGGCTGCTGGAGGCTAAGGGACAAGAGGCACCCACTGAGTCCCTCTGTGTGCTGCGAGCCTGAATCTCCTCCCTGGAGAGGAGCAGGCAGGGAAGCAGCACGACCACCACTGGATCCAGCATCACCTGCTCGCCCACCCAGCCCTGCAACGGCCAAAACTCGCCAACACACAGAATTCTGCACCCAGGACCCTGTGGAGTGTCCCTGAGGATGGACCCCAGACCACAAAAACATGCTTGGGGTTGGGCTCTGGGCTGGTCCCTTGTCTCTCGGACCCAAAGCAGGGAGGTGACAGGGGACTGGCACTGATGGCTGCAAGGAGGGAGGGCTGGGAGCTCCACTGCAAACACAGCAGCTCACAGGGCTGCCCCACTCAGCACCCAAAGGTTTCCCCACACACAGAAATGCTCTGGCCTCCTTTCTGGCTCAGCCTACAAGGCAAAATAAAGGTGAGGAGAGCGGCTGTGGGACTGCAGCTGCCCTTCCATCCACCACAGCTGAAGGCCCCTCAGCTGCAGGTGGCTTCAGGACCTGACTCCTGTCGCAGAGCAGCTCCTCCCCCTCATGCAGGGCCCAAAGATCCCTGCACAGGCAGTGCCCCACATCCCCAAACAGCTCCACCCTCATGGTACCCCCACTCTGATGTCCTTGCAAGCTCATCTTGTCCTGGTGTCCCTCGCTTGCCCCTGAGCTGAGCCTTCCCTGAGAGATGACCTTCCCTGGGGGATGAGCTTCCCTGAGAGATGACCTTCCCTGGGGGATGACCTTCCCTGGGGGATGACCCTCCCTGGGGGATGACCCATGGGGCAGCAGGTTAAGTGGTGAGCAATAACTGGGCAGGACAGACGAGAGCACCAGCGACAGCAAGCAATTAGTTAATGGGCTCTGGGGCTCTCAGACCAATCTCATCAGTGACCACGAGCTGCAGGAGAAATGATGACAGGCCAGGCCAATAGAAACAGGAGCCAAAGGAGGAAAGCAGGATGGGGGAAGGGGGAATTAAGAGAGGGAATGAAAATAATCAAAAACCCAGGGACAAGATGTAGTCCACACAAGCACGGCGCTGAGCTGGAGACCTGACAGGTTCCGCCGCTGCTCAGAGGAGGAAAAACAAAATCCCTTTATCTATCTCCACACCCTTCCAATCGAGAAGGGTGTCAAATCAATTTATTGCCTTGCCCCTCGCAATTAATCAGGCCTCCTCTGCTGCTCAGGCTCTGCTGGAGCGGTGTCACATGCAGCAGGAAAAGGGAGAGCAGCAGAGCAGGACACGGAGGCGGCTGCTCAGATTTATGCTGCTTGTGATTAGTAAGGGATGGGTGGCTCCTGGCCAGAGCAGCTCATAGTCACAAGACTTAGAACCACACAGAGTTGCGTAAGGCACGCAAGAGTCCCTGCAAACCTTCCTGGGTTTGCATGGAGAGGCTCTGGAGTGTTGTTATGGATGGGGTTCGTGGGTATGGCTGAGGGAAAGCGCCTTTCCAGCGAGGCAGAGGTTGCTGCAAACGTGTGAAGTGAGGCTTTTCGGGCTGATTGTGTTCCTGAGACCGGTATGTGCAAGTAGAAAGAGGCTCAGGAGGAGACCTGCACCTCACGGGGTCCCAGAGAAGTGTTTCCACTTCCCTGCTGGAGAAAGAGGTGTCCACACTGAGCTGCACAGCCTCTCCACGAAGGCTTCCAAATCCCAGATTTGTGACCCGTGAGGGAATTGCTGATGAACACCAGAGTCGTGGATATCAGCAAGTCCACAGCAGTTTGTGTCTCACCACCATCCCAGTTTGTGCTTCACCACCATCCCAGTTTGTGGCTCACCACCACCCCAGCAGTGGCAGCCCCCCACCCCACTTACTCCTTGGGGGGGGTCAGGTCGTCAGGCCGTGTCTCGAAGAACTGGAGCACCTCCTCGCACTGGGAGATGTAGGGAGGCAGCTGGATCAGAGCCTGAGGAGGAAACAGAGACAGTGGTGATGGGAAGCACCGAAACTGTGCAGGGAGAGCCCAGTGAGGACTCCTGGGAGTGCAGGGACCTGGGACATGAGTGGCACCCATGGGATTGCTGGCGCAGGCTGGGGAGAACCACAGCAAACACTTCCACCCATCACCCCCCTCCACTGCAGATCCAGACTAAAGGAGAGCAAGCAGAGACTGCCCAGGCCCTGCTTAGCAGCTCCAGCCTTTTGGGCAGATGTTGTGTCAGGGGGTGAGAGCCACAGGGATGTGCATCCCGGCATCCAGCCTCCCAGCTCAGTTTTCCCAGCATGGAGCAGCCATCCTTGGGAAAGGCTGGGCAGTTGACACGTGGCAGACTCTCGGTGCCATCCCAGCACATCCCAGAAATGCTCCGCTGGGCAATGGCAGCTTGGGAAGAGGCAGGGAGAGAAGCAGGGCTGGGAGGCTGCTCTGCTGCTGTGCAATGGCAAGAGATGTAAAATTCCCTCTGCTTCTTTCCCTTTGAGGAAAACTGCTGCAAAAAAGCTTCAGCAGTGGGACTTGCAGGGTGAGAGTGCCTGGCTGGAGGGGCAATGGAAAAAGGGAGCATTTAAAATCAGGGAGCAGAGCTGCAGCCCGGCCTGGAGCAGATTTTTAACCAGTTTTGTGTGTAATTCCCCCTCCCCTCTGTTTGCTCTCCCAGCAGCCTGGTGACAGCAGTGTGGGCAAAGCAAACCTCTCCTCATTTCTCCAATGCAGACAAAGCCACAGCTGCAGAGCCTCGGGGTCACCACAGGGATCAGATGTGGCTCCTTATTGCCCCAAATGCTGGCCCCAAAGCCCTCCCAGCCAGCCAGCAGCCAGGCCCTCAGTGCCAGCACAGCAGACTGTCAGACCACTAATCATGGGCCAGATGTGCACAGGATCATGTGAGACACAGCAGAGAGAAAACCACTCCCTGCGTGGCTTTTGGGTCCAGGGAAGGGCTATTCAAGTATCAGGTTTTGCAAGGATGCCATTCCCATGTGGCACCACTCCCCAGTTCCAGCATCCCATGATCTGAGTGGTTCCCCCCGTGCCAAAATCACTTGGGTTTTGTGGCCTGGCGAAGGCTCTGTGCCCTCTGAAAGCAGGGGATGATCCCAGAGAGCACCCTGTGCTGGGAGGAGGGGAGACGAGGCCCACAGCTCGTTTCCCAGGACGTTTTGGAGGAAGCCCACCTAGAGCTGACTCTGCTGAGCCAAGCAGGCCGCCCTGCAGCCCTGCTGGCCACGGTCTACAGCAGCTGTGGCCACCGCATCAAAAACAGTGGCACGAACAGCCTGATGTCTGTCCCACCTCTGGCCCTGCCACCCAAAGCAGGGACCTGGGCAGGGCCCTCAGGACACAGCTTCAGCCCACGGTGTTGGAGCCACAGCAAAGTCACCTTTCCCATCCTGCTGCCTGCAGGCCTGAGGGGAAAAGCCATTCACCAAAGACAGGGAACCCTTGTTGGATTAAAATCCATTCTGCAGGCACTGAGAAAGGATTATTCTCTAGCAGCAGTGTTTTTAGTGGGCCACCCAGTCTCTTTGGGGTAGAGCAACACCACTCCTTCATCAACCCCCCTCTAACACTTTCTCAAAATCCCTTGGACAGGAGGCAGGCAGATCCCACACCACGAGAAAGACCAACAGATGTGGAAGACAAAGAGAATAAACTGGAGAAACGGGAAGACATTTCAGGTCTCCTCTCCCTGTCCTTGTCATTCCTATGGCTGTTTGCAGTCCCATTCAGCAATTCATTGCTCTAAGCAGTTGCTCTGATCCCTGTGCTGCTTTTCCTGCACCTTATCCTAAATTGCCACATCTTTTCAGTACAACAGGAGCTGGAACAGAGCCCTTCAGCTCCTCTTGCCTGCTTCCACCCCAAGTCTCACCCATCCTCTTTGCAGGGCTCTCCCAGAGAACAAAGACACCCAACTGCCCTCAGAGGAGATGGCAATAAAGCAGAAACTTCCCTACACAGCTTTCTCCTGCTAATTCCTTGCTCGTTTTACATCTCTGCAGCCTCTGCTCAGTCCCACACCCAGCTCAGCTCAGCTGCTTTCCGGGTAAGCAGCAGCAGCTCAAGGCCAGGCAGGGAGAGCTCGGAATTCCTGGGTGATGCATTAATGGGAGGAGGAGAGCACAGCTCCCTAAGTGGGTCATATAACATCAGCCATTACGTTCCAGTTGTTAAGTCAGATGGGTTCATTATATTTTATGCCACTAATGGCATCGTTCTGAAAGAAGCAGCTGCAGCATTTTATCACCGAGGGACGTCTTCTTCCCCAAAATTGAATTTACTGTCTGTGGAGCTGACACAGTTCAGTGGCTCAGGAGACAAGGGGCCAAGCACCACCAGCTTCCCCCACGACAGCTCAGAGCACACCTCGTACCACGTCTCCATCGCTCTGCCCTCATCTGCTGTCCTGGCCTGCAGAGCTCCTCATCTGCAGCCCCTCTGCAGAGCTGTCAAGATGCATTTCCTGATTCAGCTCCATCCTTGGAGTTGTTATTCCAGCCACGGCATCCCTGCCACGGGCCTGGCTGAGGCCCAAACCCCACACCTCCCTCACCTAAGGGATGGGATGGATATTTTACCATTTCCCCATCTTCTCCCGTGGGTTTTACAGTCTGTGCATGTATTTCCAACAACATTCAGACTGGATTTTTGAGGTACCAGTCCTACCTTGAGGCCATTCCATGGCTGCTGCCAAGTACCACAGAATCACAGAATGAACTAGGTTGGAAAAGACCTTTGGGATCATCAAGTCTTTGACGTGACGAGATGTGACACACTTGATTTGATTTGTGTGAAAATAATTTTTCGTGGACTTCAGTATTTTGTTTCCCCTGCCAAAAAAAAAAAAAATCTGCCCTAAAATCATAATTTCCCTTACACTTAAGCCCAGTTTTATATCCTTCAAGAGCATGGAGCAAATTGTCTCAGCCTTCTCTCTGTTCCAGTAACTTTCTGAGGTACAAGTCATCTTACCCTGTGCAAATAACTGGTTTTTGTAACCAGTACCAGGAGTTTGCATCCCAGTTTGGAACCACCCCACCATCCTACAGCCTCAAGTGCTGTCTGCTATATAAAACAGGTCTTTTCCCAACAGATGGGAAAGGAAAGGCTCCCTGAGGAGCTGAGTCCTTCAAACGAAGTCCTGCATGCAACCACTCCACTCCAAACCTGCAGTGATGGACACAGCCAGGTCCTTTCCAGCCCTTCCAGAGCTGGTTCTGCTTTGCAGCTGGAGAAAGGACAGGAGGAGGGCAAAGCCCAGCAGCAGGGTGCAAACGAGAGTGGGGCTGGGCACCTCTGCCCCCTAAGGCCAGGCCTCCAAACCCCCAGCATGAACCCCAAGGAGCGAAAAGCGAATCCGTGAATGGGTTTTAATCCAAAAAAAGGGACTGGAAGTAGGGAATAACCCACACTCTCCCTGTGCTTCCAGCACTGGTACACCACGAGATGCTGTCAGTCCATCAGGATTGAGCTGGATCAAGCTGGGATTGTCCCTGGTGGGTGTTGGAAGCCCCCCTTACCTTGCAGTACTCGTCGATGGGGATCAGGCGCTTGACGGCGACGTCGCGGATGTGGCTCCGGCGGAAGAGGATCTTCCCTGAAACGGGAGAGGTGGGGAGACAAGGGCAGGTCAGCACAACCCCCACACACTCTTTGGAATCACTCTGATTCCCTGCACTCCCTCTTCTTGCCAGAAGCCCCATTTCCCCCCCACAAAAAAGCCCATTTCCTCACACGGATTAAATACCTCGTCAGAATCAGACACAGTTAAAGCGGCAAGGATGTTCCAGGAGAGGGAAGAGGAAACAATTCCCAGCAAACTGCATCCCTGTGGTCTTTCACCAGTGTGGCAATGAGAGGAAACAGCCCCCATCAAAGCATGTGCCTGACACCTTCCAGTTTGCTGGGGTGGACAAAATCCCTGGCAAACGCTGGGCTGGCCAGAGCAGGACATCCCTTGTCCCACTGTCCAGGACATCCAGGTCTAGTGTGGGCAGCAGCCAAGCCAGAGGGTTCTTCCCTGTGCAGCTCCTGGTCCTGGAAGCCACGGTGTCGGGACTGCAGCTCTGAGTCAGACCTATAGAATTTTCCTTCCTGTCTGGGGTTTATTTTTGTTCTCCATTAATGGGCTCCTCTTGCCACTCCGTTTCCTCCCCTCTGGCTTGTGGCACGGGCCTCTTTCCTTTGAAGCCTAATGAGCCCTAAATGCTTCAAGCTGCTCTCTCAGGGAACAGCTTCTCTGGCATTTAACGAGACAAAAGCCATTAGCAGACAGGGAAACAGATACGTGAGTGATCAAAAGGGTTGGTACGTGGCAGGATTTCAGCGCGCTTCCCAAAGCTCCAGGAACTGGCACTGCTCTGCAACAGTCACCTGGAAAACTGTGGTTTGGGGGGGTGGGTGGTGATGAAGTTCCCTCAAGTTCCTCCTGACATCTCCAGTACCACAAGAAAGTGTTTTTTGTGCCTGCTTGGGTTTCCAATCCCACCCCTGAACCCAAGGAGAGCAACGCCCATGGAACAACCCCTTCATTTATCAAAGAGGTCACCATGGGGCAACCCAGAAGCCAAACTCCCATCTCCCATCACCAACCCCATCCTTGCAAACCACATGAGAGCAGGGAAAAAGCACTTGGAGAGTCACACTGTGGCTTTGGTCCTTACCGTGGGTCTTCCCAGGAGGCCTGGAATTGCTGCAGGCAGAGGTTGGGTGCTACCAAGAACAGGACACAGGAAAATGGCCACATGATCACCACCATTTTAAATCCAGGGCTGGGTCATTTATCCCAGTTTTAAATCCAGGGCTGGGTCACCCCCCGTGCCTCTCCCTGACTTGGCCAGGAGCTGGGTCACGGGTGACTTGTGCAAGCCGCCAATGCATTTTTGGAGCAGAGATGAACTAAAGCCAAGCCAACTTCAGCCTGCAAAGAGCACGAGCAAGAACCTTCTGGAGGAGCCAAATCTCCTCCCAGGCTCAGTTAATGCTTTGAAACAGGAGCACACAGCGAATCCACTCAGTGCCAGCTCCATCCCTGCCCTGCAGTGAGAGGGATGGGGTCAGGCCAGCTCATCCCAGGACTGCTCCTCATTTCTGTGCCGCTGGCAGCAGGGCTGGGCCATTGCTGGTGGGAAACGCTCTGCTCTGCAGGGCAAGCCTTCTCAAAGCCTGCCAAGAAGAGCCAAATCTGGCAGTCTTTGTGATACAGCAGAAAAAAAAAATCCCCCTCTATTGAATCTTTTTCGATTTTGAGGGTGAATAGCCTGGGAACAGGGAATTTGTCTGGAAAGACTGGGAACAGCACCCAGGCTGGAGCTCCATTCCTTGCCCTGAGCAATGATTTTCCATCTGACAAGAGAACGATCAAGTTTTCCCTTCCCATCAGCAATCCCAGAGTGTTTGCTGCCGAGGATTCTGCCTGAATGATGATTTCTGAAAAGATGAATGGATCACACCAGTTCTGCTGGCAGTGGTGAGGAATGGCTGTTTTGGTTCCAGGTCTGCCAAAATGAAATCACTGATGGGTGGGTAGGTTACAAATGGCTGAAATAATAAGCTCTGGGTGTGGGAATATTGAAATGTTTAACAAACATATGCTAGTGAGTAATAATAAAAAGAATACAGTTTGGGGAAATAAATTCATCACAAGTGATCTTAAATTAGCCCAGGCATGGAGCATATGAAGCAGCAGGAAATGCAGCTCCTCTCTCCATTCGCTCTAGATCTAGTATTTTTCAACAAGGAAGTTTATTTTCTAACAAAAAGCCGATTTTAATCAAAATGCCTAATTAACATAATTGCAGCCCCTTCAGTGCTGCCAAATCCAGCAATACAAAGCCTTGACTTGTCAGGCAAGAGAGAGCAGGAAAACACTTCCCTCCCGGAAGGGAAAGATGGGCACCTTGCTGGCTCAGGGAGAGGCAGCATTTCCCTGGGCACGCTCTCCCTGGGGCAGACCTAAACCTGGGAATAGCAGAGCTGTCCAGTGGGGCTTTTCCCATGGCCAAAACTGCATAGCTCGAGGGAAACACAGGAGACTGAGGGGTGCAGAGAGCACAGGATGGTTCCCCACCACCTCATTCCGAGCACTCTCTCTCTCCCTGACTCTTTCTTGGCTGCTTCCAGATCTTGTAAGGATCCTCAGCCTGGTTCTGGCAGTGCCCAAGGCCAGGCTGGACAGGGCTTGGAGCCACCTGGGATAGTGGAAGGTGTCCCTGCCCACGGCAGGGGTGGAATGAGGTGACCTTTAAGGTCCTTTCCAACCCAAACCATCCCATGGCTCCGTGATTCTAAACTCGTTTTTCTCCTCCCAGTGCCGCTCCTGCCTCAGGATGAGGAACACCAAGGACAGGACACGTGAAGGGAGGCAGCTCTGCTGAGAATGGGGTTTTCCATCAGCTGCAAAGGTCAGTGCTGCTGCAGGCTCCACTTGCCCAGCTCCTCTCTCTTGTCACAACTCCAGGGCTCAGAAATAATTAGATTTTCTTATTTCCATAGATAATGTTATGCGTGAGCGATGGGAGCAGTGAAGCTCCCTCCCTGCTGGCACCAGGAATTCCCTGCACCAGGAAGATTGGTAAAATACCCTGTCCTCCACACAAACAAACAGAGCTCTGAGGGGACTGAACATTTATCACCCGGGAATGTGTCAAACAAGTTGATTTTGGAAAAAGACGACTGAGATAAGGCACTAACACACAATGGCTGCCCTGGCTGTGCAAGGACCCGCACTCCAGGATGTGCTGCCTGCTTTTTCTGGACCTAAAAATCCTGCTAATCCCTACAAAGGAAAAGAGAAGCTCTACTGAAGGTATTCTGTCTGGCCATGAAAATTCCTCCCGTGCCAGAAAGGATCTTTTCTCCCAGGAGTGGAAGAACCCAACTCCTCTGTGGGTAATCAAGGCTGATTTGCTTTATCTGATTGACCCAGAACAAAAAACTGATGGAGCAGCTCCAAAGAGGGGGCTGCCAAAAAATGCAGCCGTGGCCCCCACTGCCTCAGGCCTTCATTGGGACTGAAAAGTGTCAGGGAATGTTGGGGAAAAAGCTGATAAGGAGCTCGGGCCTCCAGCAGTGTGGGACAGAGCAGGCAGGCAGCAGGAGGGGTTAATCTCTCCAAACAAACAGAAACACGCAAACAGGGCTCTGCAAATTGTTCCCTCCTGTGGGAATCCTCCAGGCAGAGCTGGAGTTGTACTGGGAGCAAGGAGCTGGGAAAAAAAAAAAGGCAGAGGGACCTCAAGCAGCAAAATTGTGGAGGCTCCTCTGGAGCCAAAGGCTGGATCTGCAGTGAGCTGAGAACCCCAAACACATCCCCCTGGCCCTCCCAGCTGTGAACCAAGCCAGGTATTCCAGGAGTGGAAAAGCAGCTGTGCCTCCTGCTTTGCCCTGAAGGACTCCCCCCACTCTGCCCCCGCCCCACGGCCTCGGAAAGAATTCACTGCTCTGCACCTTTCAAATCACATCCAGACTTTCCCTGGCACGGGTTCCAAACTCGCTCCAAGAAGAAAAGGCAGCCCCGAATGCACACATAATTAATCCCAGCCCCTGGAGCAGCCAGCTATTCCTGGGATGGGGGATCAGGCACGGGAGATGGGGTTTCCAGGAGTCCTACGCTGGGCATCTGCTCTGGGCAGGGGTTCAGGATGGCCTGGGACTGCCCTCCCGAGCTGCTAGGGCACAGGTCCCACCTCATTAGAGCAGAAAATAACAATCAGGACCCTTGCCCCTTCTCCAGCTCAGAGGAAGATGCAACAGGACTGGGGAAAATCAGGTACAACAGCTGGAAAATGGATGAGTTTTCCTCCACCTCCTTCACAGGGCCTTTGTGGGCAGCTATGAGCATCCCCGCAGCCGTCCTGGGAGAAAAACCCCAAGTTTGTGGGTGGCACTGATGCCCACACCGAGCAGGTTGGTGGGCTGGGAAGGGAGCGGAAAGGAGCCCTAATTCCGCTTTTAAAAATGATCTCCCCAAACCCCCTTTTCTCCTGCTCCCTTCTCGGGATTTCACTCTCGTCCGCAGCTAAATCTTCCTAAAAAGCAATTTTACAGCCAAAGTGAGCTCAGCCTCAGGCAACCCCTCCTTGCCGAGGCTCACGTTTCCAGCGAGTCAGGAAAACTGGCCAGGATCTGCTCCAGGCCGCTGGGGCTGCACGGAGCTTGGAAGGCTCAGCTCTCCTTAGGAAAGCTGTTTCCTGAAGGATCTGGCACAGCCCTGCCCCGGCGGGCCTGGCTGAGCTCATTTGTTTTCTCAGCTCCTTCTTTCCTGGGGTCTCCACGCCGTCATCTCCCGGCCGGCGAGGGTGGGAGCCCGGTGTGGATGTCCCAGCTGGGCACTGGCGGGGCTCTGCGCCCTCTCCAGCCGCTCCAGAGCCGTTCCAGGGGCACGGCTGGTGCCAGGCACGGGCTGGGCGCTGCCACAGCTGCTCCAGGAGCCACCCCAGCACCACGAGAAGCTCTGCCAAGGGGCTCAGGGCCAGCTAAAAGAGCTCCAAGAGCACTTCAAACTCCCCTCTGTGGCAGCAGAGCTTTTCAGGCACAGAGCACGAGCACTGCCAGGAAAATACAAACCCCCACCACGCCGTGCCACGGGGTGGACGTGGTGCCAACACCCAGAAAGGGACAACCCCTGGCCCCAAAGCTCAAGTGTGACTGCTCTCCACAAGGGCTGTGTGGGCTGAAGGACTTGCACTCCCAAAAGCCCCTTCTGATAGCATCAAAGACCTGCTTCAAGAGGCCACAGTCTGCAGAAACTTCCCATAAAAAGTCAAATCCTCAAAGCCAGCACTCACAAAACAGAGTTCCTGCGGGCTGGGTGTTGTAATGTGGGGCAATCCTGGAACTCTCTTCCCATTCCAGGAAACCAGCCCGACAGCCGAACCCCGTGGCACCTTCTCAGGTCGTGGTGGTGACCCCGAGCTTGGGACACTCTGGGGTTTGCTAAGGAAGCCAGGGTTGCAGGAGGCATTTTTTGAGAACTGCAGTGGCCACAGTGCCTGATGCTGCTCTGCAAGGGGCTTCCCAGAAAGCAAAGGCCTCGCAGGAAACCACTGCAGCCAAATCCTCCTTGGTAATGAAATTCAGATGCTCAAAATGGGATTGGGAACAAGCTCCAGTATTCCCAGAAGCTGAACACAATCAAAACCCCAGCAAGTCTAGGGACACAGAACCACGTTTTTGCAGAAAAAAAAAGTCCCAGGCTGCTTGACTGAGCTCACCTGGACAGCACCCCTGGGCTGAAAGAGATAAATTTGGGGCTCAGCTGTAAAAGACTCGTTGTCATCCCAAACTGGGAAAGGCAAAGAACTGCTCCAGAAAGGAATCAGGCTCCAGTGCAGCCAGTAAATATTAAAAGAGCCTTCCCTTACCCCCAGGTGAAATCCTCTCTCAGAAGCAGAGCTTGCACAGCCTCTCACTGGGGAGGTTCTGGCTCACAGAACTGCTCCAGGGAAAGCCACCAGCTCCTGACTGCTCCAGGAGGAGCAGCACAGGCACCACGATCCCCACTTCCAACAACACAACTTCCCCGAAGCAAGAGGGCTCCTGAAGCTGTCCCAGCCTTTAGTTTCCAGCAATTTCCACCCCTTTTTTCCCTGCAGTGGAAATCCCAGTGACACGTTTCTGAGCAAAGGAAAACTATTTCAACATCAAGGAGAAACAAATACTGGTGAGTGTGAGCAGCAGAGCTCCGACCAGGCTTCCCTTCCAAAAATAGCAGCGTTTTGGTGGGAATTTTCTGCAAGTGCAGCACAGCCAAAGCATAAATCCAGTTTTTCCAAGTGATGCCCTTTGCCAATTTGGCTTCCACCTTTCCCTGCTGGCAGGGGTACTTGTACAGCAAGGGCTTTCCTGCTGTAACATCAGGTGAGCTTTGCTTTTGCTGATGTTACAATGCCAGGACAAGGCAGAATCAGAAACCCAGAGCAGATTCTCCTGCTGAAAAAGGGGTGGAAATGATTTTTTTTTTTCACACCACTCAGAGAAAAAAGCAAAGCCCACAAAGGCCTTTATGTTTCTAGAAGAGCCAGGAGGCAGAGCCCAGCACAAAGGGCTGCACTAAACAGACCTGACAGCCACTGGAAGTGATTATGGTACCGTGACATTCCTAAATGTCCTCATTAGCTACTCGGGGCTGGGGGTAAAGACAACTCTGTGCTCACAGAGACTCCCCTCAGGCTGCTCGTTTTCCCAGAGGATAGTAGGGATCCTTTTTCCCCCCCACAGCAGCAGCCACCAGCAATCCCCCACACCACAAAGTGCCACGGATTATCCCATCTGTTCTTTGGGCATAAAACCCCTGGTGTTGGACATGTCATGCCACAGAAATCCTGTCTTTGAGCAGTCAGCCCCAAACAGCACGGGAGGAAGCCGAGGCTGTCAGCCAGCTGGAATCCCATTGTTCTTTCCTTCTCTCTGGATGTCCCCTGGGACAGGGAAAGCAGCGTGGGAGCAGTTTTGGGCAGCCTCACACCACCCTCAGCCCTGCGCTGTGCCTGCGGGGTTTTTGGTCTTCCACTAAACAATTCTGGAGGACCAGAGAAATCCTGAAGGGTTTAACACTCACTGGGCACTCTGCTAACAAATACAGAGGTTTTAAAGGACACACTGCAGGCCAAGAACTCCAATGGTTCAGCAGATAAGAGCTGAAATATGCGTATGCTCACACACAGGCTGGGGAAAAGCTCCTGCCGTGCCAAAACCAGCACGGATTTTGCTGGAGCCCACTCTCCTACCTGGCAGAAAGGGGATGATCCTTTGCTTGGGGTCCTTCTGGCCTCCTTCCATCGGGAACTTGTCCAGCATCTGCATCTGGAAAAGGAAATGCAAGAGAGGTGGTGAAAGGCAGGGATTAACCTGCAGGACACGAGGCCACTCTGCCCAGGAGGGGACGAAGCAGGAGAGGAGACAGAACGTGCCCGGAGATATCCAACCCCTCCCTCCTTTGGAAGGAAGGGGAGGGAGGTGCAAACTCTCCCTTGGTTTCCCTAGGGCATGGATCTGAAGTGTCTCCCAGGATTTCTGCAGCTCACAGGTGCCCAGGGTATTTGAAATGGGTCTGCCTGTCTCTCTTGGAACTCTGTGCCTAAATAATTCAGCGTTTACTGGAGACAACCTGCCCAGGAAGTGTCCCAAGCACCTAGAAAGTCTCATCAGCCCTGCATATGCAGCAGTTTCACTTTTTTTTCCTTGGATCTCAAAGACTGGGATAAAATTATTGAGGTTTGGAGCAGAGGGGGCAGGAGGAAGGAGGTATTTTTCCCTGCATTTCGAGAAGAAATTAAAAACTCCCCCAAGACTCCCAAAGACAACAGGAAAACCAAAAGGAGCTCTCAGAGTGACAAGGAGAGAACTCAGAAGCAGGGTGGCACTGAGCACAACTGGGCTGCTTCTCAAAACAGCTGGGAAGAGTTTGTGAGGAGGAAAATGTCCCCAGACCTGGCACCAAGCAGGGACTGCGGTGACATTAGAGCAGCCCCAGGGAGGATTTGGCTCCCCCGGGCACTGCAGCCTCCCTGGACATGCCAAGATCTCTTGTTCTTCCCTCAATCCACGAAAATCCAGGCTGCCACCACATCCCCTAACTCTGTGAAACGCTCCTGTTGTGCTGTGGGGCAGAGGTGCCCCTGGCCCCGCTCCTCCTGCAGGGGAGAGCTCAGGAAAGCTTGGGACTGGAGAAGGGTGAGGAGAACAAGGCACAAACGCTGCACATCTGATTGTGGTTAAACAACGCAATCCTGGAGGCACTGGCAGCAATCCTGGAGGCACTGGAAGCCGTCCTGGAGGCACTGGAAGCTTTCCCTGCCTCTGCTGGAGCCCCAGCTGAGGATCCCTCGCTCCCGGAGCACCGTGAGCCTCCAAGGCACGCACGGTGCAGGCTGTGCCCTTCCAGCAGCACGTGCCTGGGCTGTGCCTCTGGCCAGATCCCTTCCCAGCCATGTGATCCCACCAAATCCATGCAGAACTCCAGCCCAGACCATCTCCATTTCCTTCTGCTGGGCTGCAAAGCAGCTGCTCAGCGTGGGGACCCTTTGCTCCAGTGCCACCAGTACCACCCAGCCTGGGCTGGCACCATTCAGCCTGGCAGTCACAAATTGCTCTTTTTTTCTTGCTGGAAGGAGGGAAAGAGGTTGCAGAGTGCCTGGAGCACCCTCTGGCACTCACAGGAAGAGGGGGGTTGATCCCATGGATCCCACCCAGCCTGGCTGCCACATCACAGCTCTGGAGGAAGCAGCAGCCAACACCAGCTCATCAGCTTTCCTGGGCATGAGCCTGTGGGAAGAACAGCTGGGAAGCTCACTCCAAGGAAAACAAGCCCAGTGCTGGCCGTAACCACGGGAGGCAGTTTGGGATAGCGGATCCAGATCCACAGAAACCCAGCCTGGGGCTGAGGGCTCCTCCAGAGCACCACACATACATGAAAAAGCACAAAACAGAGAGTGGGAAAGATCAGCTCCAGACCCAAGGGATGCCACCAGAGACAAGCTGGCAGGGCTCCAGGTTTTGAGGTTGCCCGTGTCCTCCCTGCTGCTGCTGGTTTTGCAGGATGGGGACACAGCACGGGTTGTCACGCTGCTCTTGCCAAGGAAAGCCAAGGAAAGCAGCCCCAGCTCTGGAAAAGGGATGGGAAAAAGGGGAAAAAGTGCAGCAACAGCGGGAGGGACGCACAGACAGGCCCCAGAAGACGGTCTGCAGATTCCAGTGCCAAGTTTTCCCGGGAGAACACCCTTCTCCCCAGCCACGAAGGGACAAGAGCTGTGGGAGGGAGGAGGTCGGCATGGGGACACTCCCAAAACCCTCCTTGCAGCAAAGGTAGCTCCAAATCCCAGATCCAAACAGGACTGCTCACACCACATTCCCAGAAGGGGCCATCCAGGATCCTGGGGAGATGGGCAGACAGGGCAGGGGAGATGCAGACAGACACAAAACATGGGAGAGCACGGAGAGGCCAAGTCTCGCTCTCAGCAACGTGCTCAGCCAGCTCAGGGAGAAAAATGAAGGGGAAAAAAAATCCCCCAGCAACAATTAATCTATTGTTTCTCCCCTTCCAAGATCATTTTTAAGTATTTGTGACAGAAAGGGAAAAAGAAAAAGATCGGAGTGGATGCAGTTTGAAGAATTTCGGTGTCTTTTATGACGTGGGAAGCTGTTGTATCCCACTTTTCACTGACCCCTTTGCAGCAGGGAGAGGGATCACAGCTTCCCAGGCCCCGGAGCCAGGACTGGGGCACAGAGCCCAACTGGGGTGTCCAGTCCAGGCTCCCCACACCAGCACAGGGCACGCTTATCCACATTTATCTCCACCACCAACTTATCTTATCAGTTGGCTGTTTTCCTTAGGAACCCAGGAATGTCTGGGCAGTGAGTCTGGAGCGAGACAGGCTGTGGGAACCCCCCGTCCCCATCCCGAGCTGTCCATTAACAGGATAACACAGGAAAAATAAACCAGGATAACACCCGCAGGGATGGGCAGCCTTTGAAAAGCAGCTTCGTACCAGCAGCTCACCAGAGCTGCTTCATCAACAGGAAACTCGTAAGATAATTTCCTAATTGGACCAATTAACAGTGCTGCGGGGTGCAGGGGATCCTGGGGAGAGGGGAATGTCCCTGCTCAGCAGGATTCCCGGGAAGCAGAGGGCTTTGCCCCAAAAAGAGCTGCTGGTGCAGTGCCAGAGGGTTTTACACCATGCACACAGGGTGACCCCAGGGATTTGGCTGCTGCAGGAGAGGGCCCCAGGTGCCACAGCCTGCAAGCAGGACATGTCACTTCCCAGCTGGAAAAAGCTTGGAGAAATCGCTGCCAAAAAACCACAACCTCAAGCCAAGTGGCAGCAGGTGATAAGGTGTGCCATGCTTTGCTTCTCCTCTGATCTCCACAGCGCAGCGGAAGAGTTTTTCCCTCTTTTCAAGAGGATTTGTTGAATGGGACAAGAGGAACAGGCAGGAACTGATGCCCAGGAAGTTCCCCCTGCACAGGAGGCAGAACTGCTGCCCTGGGCAGTGCCCAGCCCTGAGCAGAGCCCGAGAGGCTGTGGGGTCTCCTCCCTGGGGATATTCCAAAGCCCTCTGGACACATCCTGTGCCCTGTGCTCTGGGATGGCCCTGCTGGAGCAGGGAGGTGGCACCAGTGACCCACCGTGGTCCCCTCCAGCCTGACCCATCCTGGGGTTCTGGGCTTTGCTCTGCTTGATTGACAGAGGTTCAGCCTAAAACCACATCGCTCCTCTGTGCTCCAGCAAGAGAGAGCTGCCCTAATCCACGCCTCCAGCAGCCAGGCCTGTTATCCAGAGCAGAGCAGCCAGCTTTTGACACCACTCGAAGGGAAAAGGGGGTAAAAAAAAAAAAAAAGGAGTTCGACAAAAGGGTTCCCAGTCTGGCCGAGCGCGGTGGCAGAATCACAAGAGACTCTTTGTGAGAGCGACAGCAGCGAGGGAAGGCAGGAACAGCACGAGCAGCAGCCTGCCACGGAGGAAGGATGAGCCTGAGCCAAGGCTGCTCTCATCCCACACTCCCCAGCTCCCCACGGGCCCCGTCCCTGGTGAGCAGGGAACGCCACAGGCAGCCAGGCACGCCCCGTGTGTGTCCCCGTCCCTGCGGGGTGAGCTCCGGAGGGGACATTCCCGGGCACTGCTCCCCCTGACCCCACGTGCCCAGCTGGCCAGCAGCCAGGGCAGCAGAGCCCTGCTCCGGGCTGCAGTCAGCAGCACCCCACTGATCCCCAGAGGAGCGGGACGGGGATGCAGGTCCTGCCATCCCTGCCAGGGCGGGAGCAGCCGGCCCCAAAGGGACAGGACGAGGGACACGGTCCCACGCTGAGAACCAGGGACTCCTCAAAGTGCTCCTGCAGATCAAAGCACTGGAATCAGCTGGTTTGGGAAACCTCTGCCAAGCAATAGTCTGGGAAAGAGACATCTGGCAGCAGCTCATGGGCTACTGATGTTTAGTCTCTCTGTGATCCTACAAGAGGCACCTTCCCGGCATCCTCAAGGGCTGTCTGAACAAACGGGGGGGTGACAAAAAACCCACAGCAGCCCAGAAGATAAAAGGATTAACAAGGAGCAAGCTCAGATCCCAAAAGTGGAATTTCAGTCCTGGGGAAGGGCTCCAGTGGTGTGGCACCACATAATTCCCATTCCACGGCCAAGGCGAGCTGGGTGCTCACAGCGTGAGGAGTTCAAGTGCACTTCACACATCACCAGGAGAGGCAACCCCGACCCCCCCGGCAGGAGGAAATGGCATCACAGAGGCAGGATTGTGAAAACCTCATGGAAAACTTGAAGCATCGCTCAGCAATCGACAAAAAAAAGAATTAACCGAGGTCGGAGGGAGAAAAAAAAAGGGCCACACAAATCGTCAGCAGCTGCCACCGCAGGAGAAATTTCCTGTGAAGTCACAGGAAGCATTAGGCACACACACGGCATGGGGAGCAGTGGGGCTGGGCAGGACACACCCTACACCCGTGAGGACCCCAGGACTGAGCCACCACCAGCTCTGTGTGACCCCATAAAGTACGTGCAACAAAGCCAGGGAGCTGGGAGGGCTCTGCCTGCACCTGGGGGCTCTGAGGATGTGGCAGCTTCACATCTCCAGCTCTGGTCTGAGGACAGTGGTCTCCAAAAGCAGCTGGGCAAAAAGCTTCCACTGCCCAGGGCAGGAGATGGTTCCTGCCTGAGCACTCAGAGCCATGGGCAGGGACACCTTCCACTGTCCCAGGCTGCTCCAAGCTCTGTCCAACCTGGCCTTGGGCACTGCCAGGGATCCAGGGGCAGCCACAGCTGCTCTGGGCACCCTGTGCCAGGGCCTCCCCACCCTCCCAGGAGGAATTCCTTCCCAATATCCCATCTAAACCTGCTCTCTGTGAGTTTGAAGCCACTCCATTCGTGTCAAGTTCTGGAAGTCACCTTTCTCGTGCCACTACTCTCCTAATCCATTTTCCACTTAAATTTCCAATACTTGCAGCCTCTATTTGGCATTGGGGTGGCAGGGCCCAGGCTGCAGGGATGAAAGGAGCAGAGCACCAACACCCCAAAGCACCAACCCTGAAGCCATAACCCATCTGTGGGAATGACTCCCGGTGGCAGACGTGCCTGGGGACAGAGCAGCAATATTCGGGGTCTGAGGCACTTCCTCTTCCCCCTGGCAGCCATGGGAACATCCCTGCAGCACGGCTGGGGCTGTGTCACACAGGATGAGCCCCTGGAAACAGCCTTGGGAAGAGCTGCTGCCAAAATCCACAGAAACACCACCAGGGCCATCACCAGAGACGTCACGGCCGTCGGGAAAGCTGCAGGGATGAGTCGTGTTCACCCACATCCTCCCCTCCAGCATCCCAAAACATCCCAAAACAGCATCTTCCCAAATGCTGGGAAGGCTGGGAATGCGTAAGGTTTTAGTTTCTGTCGTGGAAATGGAAACACTGGAGGAAGACCAACAAATCTGCCCTACTTCACGTGGGGCCGGGGCGGGGCAGGGCAGGGCTGTGCCCACACCCTCCACCAGCTCGAGTTTCACACCTCACACGGTGCTTCACACCCAGAGCCAACCCCATGGAAGCGTTTCAGGGTCACAGAGAGAGTCCAGAACCTCAGCATGACCTGTGCCCACCTCCTCAAACAGCTCCTGATCTGATTCCTCCTCCACCCCTCCCTTCCCTTCCCCAAACCCTCCCCTGCTCAAGATGAGCAGCAGCAGACTGGTGTGCATTCCTTCCCTGAAATTAATACCGAGTTTTAAACCTGTGGCAGGCCCAAACATGATGAGACGGAGGAGGAGGCAGCATCTGAGCTGAGCAAAAGCTGCAGCCCCAACCCTTGGGAGGGCACTGCTGGTCAGGACCAGCAGCCTCATGACCCTCTTCTTGCATCACACTTGTTGCTAACCATCTATTTTCCCCGCTGTTCCTTCCCCAAACACAACCCCCATGTTCCAAGTCAGCAGAAAAAACCAATATTGAGAGATTTTTGCCTCCACACGAGGGAGGATTTCATGGTTTGGGTTCACGGTGGTGTCACCAAGAGCAGCTCCGGGGCAATGCCGGGTGCAAAAGGAGGCACTGCAAGCCCTGAGGGGTCTCAACCCCCTTTTCAACACCCAAACTCCTGGCTGAGGGAGGCATTTCTCAAAGTCTGCTATAACAACCCATTTCTCCCTCTCCAAAAACGCCAAGTACCAGCCCACGGTTGATGGTGAGGGATCAGCTTGCAGAGGAAAATGGGAGCACAAGGAATTCTCCCCAAGCTGCACAACAGCACCTTGAGTATTGAAAAATACCTGGTTTGGCTAATTTAATGTGATGTCAGCACTGAGAAATGGCATCCAAGTGAAACCCTAAACGTTCAGTATGAAAACAATAAATTCCCCTCCCTTAATTACGCCTCCCCAGCCTCATCCCCAGGATCCGATTTCCACGCTGCCAGGTGGAGAGAGCCACAAACCTCAGTTATAATTCAGTGGCTCAGCCCTCCTGCAAAGGCCTCGAGACGTGGTCCCAGCGGGGCAGAAAGGCCCAGGGAGGTGGAGCTGTGACAGGGAAGATGCTGGGGTGTCCTCGTGCCACCAGAGATCATTTCTGATGCGGTTATCGCTCACTCTGCAATCCCAGAAAACACCAGAACGTGGAAGTCACCGCAGCAGGGCGCAGAGCAGCACCCTGGGGGTGGGAAGATGAGCAGAAGGGGTGCCACGAATCCAGGAAAACCCTGGAGAGTCAGCATGGCCCCACAGAGCCCTGCAGCATCCACCCACTTGGCAGCACCTCACCTTTTCCCCTCTCTGTTTTCTGGCTAAAAGGTCCCTCCCCAGGGCCTGGAAGCTGTGAGTCACAGAGGAAGGGCAGATCCTGAGCTCTTCCCCGCCCCACCAGGTCTCCCCTAATCCAGCTGATGGATCCAGCCTTCCTCCCACCCAGGAAAAGTCTGTGCTGCATCCCAGTGATGGGCACGAGGAGACAGGCAAGCCTCAGGGCGTGCTGGATAATGGGAAAAACGTGCAAGGGAAGCGAGGAAAAAGGAGCATCACTTCTTGGACGGAGCAAAACAAGAGGTTAAATTGTTCCCCTGTGCCCAGGCCCCCCAGGAGATCCTTGCAGAGGTTCACAGCCCTTTGCCAGGGGACCCCAAACTGCCAGAAATCCCTCACCAAAAGCACTTCCAGCAGCCAGCACGGGAGCAGTGATTTACAGCAGCCTGATGTCATCCACTGAAAGGGATGGGAAAGGAGTGAGGAATCAGGAGTGGGGGAAAACACCTTGTCCCTTCAGCTTCATCACCTTCCCCTGCAGGGGCAGCACAAGCCCAGCTCTCATTCCTGTCTCCCACTCCCCATCCAACTGCACAGATCCACTTCTTGGCTGCCCAGGGTGTGTGGGTGGTGCTCCCAGCAGTCTGTGCTGTACCAGAAGGATTTAACAATAGAAACAGGTCCTGGGCATTTCACTGAAAATCCCCCACTCCTTCACACTGATTTACTGCTCCCCATCCTCAGCTTCTCTCCAGGCAGCATCAATCAGCTTGAAACTGGTTCATTTGGGATCCAGGGCTGCTGCCACATGATATAAATTGCAGGTCTTTCCACCAGCAGAGCGGGCTGTGTTAGATTGATTAAAAGCACACGGAGACGCTGGGGCTCACGTCAGTCCAGACCCACAAAACCTCATCAAAACCCCCTGGCACCTCCCCAGGGACAGAGCCCACGGCAGAGGGCAGGACAGGGGCCACCAGGGCCCTGGCAGGAAGGAGGCAGCTGAATTTCCAGAGCTTTTCCAGTGAGCAGCTGGGGAGTGGAAGAGCATCAGCTCACCCCTGACTCAGGGAGAGAGGAAACAGAAAAACCTTTAAACGTTGCACTATCCAAAAACTCCCCCCAAAAAAATCCATGCTGGATTGCCAGCACAAGACCTCAGCTCCATTCCCAAGGGATGGAACTTTTATCCTTCCCATCTTTTGGCTCCCCAGGTTTCACTCGGGCTCCCTCCGGGATCAGACCCTGCGACGCTTCCCCCAGGATGTCCTTCCCGCAGGGCTGGGAAGCAGAGGCTGGGAGCGCTGTCTCCTGCAGCTGCTCTGCCAAGTTTCCAGAGGGAAGGAGACCAGGGGTGCCAAGAGGGATGAATGAACAGAGAGCAGGCTCAGGAGCCAGCCCTCCTTTGTCTTGGGTGCATCTGGGAACAAGGCACCACCCGATGGGAGCAGGCGGAGATGGACTCACAACAAACCAAAGCTGCACTCGGAGCAAAAGGAAAGGGAGATCAGCTTGGAATAAAACAAGAGCCACGGAGTGCTGTTCCCAGCCTGGAATGAGCCAAGAGCCATGGAGTGCTGTTCCCAGCACTGCTCGAGACAGGTTTCAGCTCCCAGAACTGACGGGGATTTCTCCTGCGGCCGCGCTGCCCAGCACCGCTGCACGTCCCGGGTGTGCTCTGGCCTGGGAATGCTCATCCAGCAGCACTCCAGGGAATCCAGGCTGCTGATTCCCAAGGGCAGGCACAGCTTTCAACTGCCAGGCACAGAAGGGGGTGCCAGCTCCAGCCCATGCTGAGTCCCTGACCTGCCCCGGCGCTGGCACGCTCGGGAATGCGCCGGCTGCTGCTGCCAAAGGCTGGAACGCTATAAATGGGAGACATTTGGAGAGAGAAAACATTAAGGAGCCAACTTTTAACTAGGCTGAAGTGCATTGGGCTGTGCGTGTTCTTTGTGGAGGGAGAGAGGAGGAGAGTGGTGAAGGTCTTTGACGCACTGCTGGAAAAACAGCGGCTGTTCCCTCTGCAAACAGAAGGAGCCCTCATTTAATGGGAAGTGTTTCTCCTCCTCCCGAGTTCCAGGATGGGAATTCACTATTCCTGCACTTCTGCGCGTGGTGTTTGAGCTCGTGGCTCTGGGTGCAGCCTGGGCACAGAGGACAAAGCAGTTGCTGGTGCTTTGTAGCAGGAACCTCGCTGGAGGAAGCTGTGGGTTTTTCCCTGTCCTGCTTTTCCTGATCCAACTGCCTGAGATCGAGATCCTGCTGATTAATTTTTGCGGGAGGGTGAAACCACGAAGTTCAGTGCACACACTCAGAATTTTGCTGAACTCCGTAAACCCTGGAGAAAAAAAAACCCAACAAAAACAAAAGAAATCCCCGAAGTGTTGAAATAAGATTCCTGTTACGAAAGAGCTCTCGAGAGAGCCCTGTTTACCATCCCTGGACACAAAAAACCATCCAGCTCCTGCAGCCACAGCCTGGCTGAGCTGCCTCAGGGCTTCTCCATCAAAGAGGCCGCCAAGAGCAGGCATGACCCAGGAGAGGGGTGAATCCAGGCTGGCATTCCCGGCTGGAGGAGCCCTGTGCTGCTGAGGGCACATTACTCAGCACGGCTGTTCTCTGCTCTCCACATCGGGAGGATTGAGATAACACTCACTTCACCTTTGAGAGCTCCTGCCAGGAGCCCAGGTTAAATAATGGAGGAGGAGGAGGAAAAAGTGGAGGAGGAAGAGAAGGAGACAGAGGAAGGCAAGCACTGAGCTCCCAGTAATGGAAGCAAGAGGCTCATTTTAATTTTTCAAGCCTCCAACTGCCTGAAACAAGCTGATGAGAACAATTCCTCTTTGTGTGCCAGCTCCAGCCTTCGGAGCCCAAGGATTATTGAAAACCTCTCCGAATCCCCGAGACACAGACCTTCCCCTCTGCCTGGTGCCTGTGTGCACACACCAGCTGAGGAACCCCCTCCAGAAGGACCAGTCTCCCTCCCACACGGAGCTGACAGGCACAGACCACTGCCTGCTGCCAGTTTTCTCATGGAAGTAGGCACCACTTCAACAGACTATTTATTTTTCGGTGTTCCACACAAAGCTGTTGGCCCCAGGGCCGCAGGACTCTCTCCAAGATGACACAGCTCCAGGTGGGTCAAAGCTGAGAGTTTCCAGCTAAGAACCTGCAGGATTTGTTTAACATACGGACAAACGAGAGCGCTGGGAAACACACTGGATGCACAGACAGACAGGAATGGGAGGGAGAGCCAGAGCCAATTTTAACGTTGCTTCAAATTCTCAGTTTTTCTCTCCCTGAACTGTGCAGCGAGCACGTTGAGCCCAGCCTATGTCGTGTCTCCAGCCCTGGCCTCAAAATTAAAGCTCTGTGCAGAGAAGCGACCACAGAACATCACCCTCTGCTGCGGCTTCAGCTGGGACAAGGACTGAAGGAAAGGGTTTGGACCTTCCTAAAGGGGTAACCTGTCCCAAAGAGGGGCATCCCTGAAACGTGCCAGGGTGCAGCCAGCGGGGGGGTCGGGCTCTGCTCCCAGGGAACAGGGACAGGAGGAGAGGGAACGGCCTCAGGCTGGGCCAGGGGAGGCTCAGGGTGGACAGCAGCAGGAATTTCTCCATGGAAAGGGTGCTCAGGCCTTGGAACTGCCCAGGGAGGTTTGGAGTGCCCATCCCTGGAGGTGTCCGAGGAAGGGCTGGAGGTGGCACTCAGTGCTCTGGGCTGGGGACAAGGAGGGGATGGGGCACAGCTTGGACTCTGATCTTGGAGCTCTTTTCCAACCTCAAGGATTCTGTGGAGTCAGAGTCCAGCAGACTGCAGGCTGCACTCCTGGTTCAGTTTGTGTTTGGAGTGTCCTCCCTGCCTGGCTGGGGAGGGGAGGACACTTTGCCCCGTGGCTCTGCTGTCAGCGCCGAGCGTGCTCGTGTTTTCCTTGGCCCTGCTCCTGAAATAATTGTTTGGCTGCGATGGAAGGTGACAAGTGATTCAGCTGTGGATTCCCCACTGGGAATATCAGGAGAAACTCCCCAGCCACTCATATGCTGAGCTGCAGCACCTCCTCAGCCCCACCAAGCTCCTCTCTCCCACTTGGATCCAGAAGCTTCCATGTCCCTGCCAAGGAACAGCCCCTGACAGCCAAGGAAGGGTGCACCAACCTTCACCCAAATGCAGCCAGAGCTGCTCTTGAACAAACAAACCCTGCTCAGCCTCATACAGGAGCATGGAAAGTGCAGCCAGAACCACTGGGAACACTGATGTTAAACAAACAAATATCCCGACCCAAACATGCATGTACTGGCATTGCTCAAGGCTGTGAGGATGGATAAATCTGGATGGATTTTCCCTGGATGACATGAGAGACAGATTCTTGACACACAGATCACCTGCAACTCAAGTAGTTTCCAGTTCTTCCTCCAGCACATCAAAAAGATCATCAGACCCGGACCTAGGAAAAATATTTTCCCCTCTTGCTGTTTTCAGAAGCAGCTGAACCGTTTCAGTCCCTCACTTATTTTGTGGGGGGTTGTGTGGAATTTTTCTTCTTTTTTTTTTTTTAAATAACCAGAGGCACGAATAATTTCCAGCATGGAAAACTTCTGCCTAAAGAGCTAAAATTGGCATGGAATCATCCAAGAGTCACACAAGAAAGGCCTCCAGCAATGGCAACAGTCAGTGCTACCAAGCCTACCTAGAGCATTTTTTTCCACTGTGCTCAGAGGATCTGTTTCACTCCTCGCCTCTCAATCCAATTTCCACTGTCCTGCACCACAAGTTTAAAATAAGGACAGCAGGAAGCATGTGTGATAAGGGGGAAGGAAGGGGAAAACCACAGCTTCTTTCATTCTTTCAACAGAGCCAAAAAGGAGTGGTTGGGTTTTTGTTTTTTTTTTAAGAAAAAGCTGCAGGGGAATGGCAAAGGGAAGGGAGATGTTTGCTTTAAACTTCCCCACCTCCACCACGATACATACATACATATATATATAAAATATATGTATTTATAAAGTATTTCTGCTTCTAGAGGTGCTCCAGGGTGTTTTGCAGAGCCTCTGGCTCCAGTGACGACATTTTCCATCTCAGGAGCGTGCACAGCTCCAGCCAGGATGGAGGGGAGGGAGAGAGGGAGGACAGCCACGATTCCCCACATTCCTTCCCCAGCCCAGGCACACGGCACAGCTGGAGGCACAAAAACCCCAAACCTAAACCCCAAAAGGCCATGCCCCCCTTGCAGCAGACAACAGAACGAGCTTGGCCACCACCGTGGAGCACCAGAGAAGACGAGATGCTGCAGAGAAGGAAGCACGAGTTCCATTTCCTTCCAGCCCTGGCTGCTGCCCAACAGCTGTTCCTTGTTTATTTACTTTCATATTTCCTTGGTTACACAAGCAGCTGCTCACAGCTTAACCCCTGCCTGGGCCACCCTACCTGGGCTTGTAGGGGCTGGGTGACAGCAGCACAGGGCAGGGCAGGGACACCCCGGGTGCTGCCAAAGCTGGTGAGCTCCTGGTGACGGCCACAGCTCTGCTGGGCAGGGGACAGGGCACCACTGACGGGAGCGAGCAGCATCTGCCCCCATCCCAGACTTTGGGGGAGGCAGCTGGACCTGGGAAAGCCATCTGCATTCCCCGGGGCTCGCTCTGCTGGGCAGGCTGTAATTTCAGCAGCGTGTTTGTGTCTGCACGCGGAGCTCTCAGGAAAGGCTTTCTCCATCCCCTTTGGAATGCAGCCCGCAGCGATGCCCGGCCTCACCTGAGAGGGTTCTGGGGGCACAGGGTGCCCAGCTCCTCCCCTGGTGCCACAAACAGCCCAGGAGGGGCATTCCAGTGGCCCCTCTGGCAGCTGCTGCCAGTCCAGAGATCCCTTTGTGGATTTTCTTTTCTCCTCTGCACAGAGCCTGTTCCAGCAGCTCGGTTTGTGTTTTGGCTCATAAAGCCCAGCCAGACCCCTTGGCTCATCTCCACCAAGGAGGAGGTGGAGAACACCCTTTGCCTGCTCACCCCGAGCACTGGTTTGGGTTTTCTGCAGCCCAGCCCGCCCCAATTGCCTTTCCAGCCTCCTCCCTCCCGCTTCCATTCTCCCTCCTGCACCAGGAGGGAAATAAATCATAGAACCATGGAAAGGCCTGGGTTGGAAGGGACCTTACAGATCACTTTGTTACAACCCCCTGCCATGGGCAGGGACATCTTCTACCACACCAGCTTGCCCAGAGCTCCATCCAACCTCTTCTGGGACACTTCCAGGGATCCAGGGGCAGCCACAGCTCCTCTGGGCAACCTGTACCAGGGCCTGCCCACCCTCACAGGAAGGAATTTTTTCCCAATATCTGATCTAAACCCACTNGATAAAGCAGAACCCAGCTGCTCAGGTGACCTCAGCCTTTCACCCTCCCCAGCCAAACCCCCAGGACTGGAGGATTCCCTACCTGCAGGTCGAAGAACTTGCTGTACCGCCGGTAAATGACCTCTGTGGCTCCATTGGACCAGGTGACCTTGATGATGTAGACCTGGAGGGCACAGAGGGACAAATCAGAGAGGGGGCAACCCAAAAAGCCCCCACCACAGCCCAAAAAGCTGCCAGTGCAGCCCCCACGGCAGGGTGACAACTGTGGGAACACTTCAGATCACTTCAGCAACATCACAACGTAGGCAAGCCTAAATTTTTAAGCCCCGCTGCTGCAGTTTAACCAGATGTTTAGTTCTGGTGGTGAACTGAGCTCTGTGGCCCTAAGGAGGGGCACACATTGAACGTGAAATGACAGTTCAGTGTAAAAACACAGCACAAATCCCTCCAGACACAGGAGTTAATAACTAAACCTTGGATATCCCACCTACAGTTGCAGGTGTTGAGATCCCAGGGCAGCACCTGCACCAGCCTGGCCCCTGGGACTGCAAGAGCCCAAGCCCCCAGAGGTTGAAACTCCACCTGTTTTGCCACGAGCAGCTCTGAGGTGTGGGTTTCTTACACTGGCTGGAGTGCAAATCACCCTCCTGCTCCTTAAAAAGCCCCACAATCAAGCCCAGCCATTGCAGGTTATTCACAGACCCCATGACCAGGCTTTAACTGGTGATGAATGCAAAACAAAACACCAAACCCAGCCCATTCCGTCATTAATTCCTCCTTGAAGGACAACAAGCAAATCACAGAACGAGGCAATTACTGATCTGATGTCCTCCCTTGTTTTTCAGGGAGAGCAGAGATAACCCTTGATGAGGTGCCAGTGTAACACCCAAGCTGTACAGATCTCAAATTGATTAACAAATTGACTGAGCAGAACCACGGGGATTTTTTTTTTTTTTTTTCTCCTAACTCATGTGCTTATTTCCAGCAGAAATTCAAGTACCAGTTCCCTGAAGAAGGACCAAAACGTGCAGAAGCCCAGGTGAAGGGACCTGCTGGAACTTCTGCTGGCAGAATCAAGCATGAAGGCTCTTAAATGCTGATGGTTTAGTGTTGAAAACAGAATCCCTCAGGAGTTCCACATGGTTTTTCCAGGTTCTGGAAATGTGACCAACATCCTAAACCAACATCCAAACTCAAACACCAGGAGTCTCACGTGGATAGCACAACACTCAAAATTATTTGAGTTTATCAAACCTACTCCAATCCTGTACTGAAAATGTACCTCAAATCTCACTCTGCTGCCCAGAGGGCTGACACAGCCTGAGCCACCGAGGTGAGGACACTCCTGAGGGGTGACAAACTCTTCCCAGTGGAATCACTGCCAAATTAAGGCAGAAAACGAGGCAGCGAGAGGGATCAAGTTCTTACTGCCAAAATAAAGAACCTCCCTACTTTCAAACCAGTAATTCAAGGTGCACTTCTGTTGAACTTGGGTTGGGTTGGAAGGGACCGTAAGGATCATTTAAATTCCCCCCCCTGCCATGGGCAGGGACACCTTCCACTGTCCCAAGGGTGCTCCAAGCCCCATCCAACCCGGCCTTGGACACTGCCAGGGATCCAGGGGCAGCCACAGCTTCTCTGGGCACCCTGTGGTGCTTCTTCCTGGTGCTTCTTCCTCACCACCCTCACAGGGGAGAATCCCTTCCCAACATCCCATCTAAACCCCCTCTCTCAGCCTGAAGCCATGCCCTGCTCTGCTTTCCTTCACAAACTCTGATTTTGAGAGGAAGGACCTGCACCTCCTCCGTACTAACACAGGGCAGGCAGATGGATTCTCCAAGGCAACGCCTGCTCCAGCTGGGGAGCCCTGCAAGGACCACGCTGTGCTCCGGGGGAGGCAGCACTCCACCAGCAAACCAAGGGTTAACCTGATCTTAACACACGTTCAAACTCCTTTACCCTCTCCCCAGGACTTGCTGCTGGGCCAGCATGAGCTCATGTGGGCTGGAAGCTCAGCTGATATCCCAGTTTTCTTACCCGTCCACAGCACTCCTCGGGGTTATATCACTGCTGGCCGCCTGCCTGGAGAGAGCCTTCCACTGGGGCAGCAGGAGGAGCCAACTTTTCCTCATTGTTTATTCCTATCCTGCCTTTATTTGGAGTCAACAGCTTATTAGGCTGGGATTTTAATCAGGATATGGATATACTCGAGCCAAAGTAATTCAGAGCTCTTCAGGGTAATAGAGCCACGAGGTCTGAGGGCACACCAGGCTTCCCCGTGCCCTTCTGAGGGAAGAAGCCTTTCTCCTCAGTGGTGAGCTCACTGGTGTTCTGCTGGAAGGCAGATCTCCCAGGAGCCAGGAGAGCAGTTTCCTGCAATTCCCTCTCCAGCAGCAGAGAGGTCTCCAGGGTTATCTCCTCAACCCACTCGTGGGAGGCAGAGAGGATGGGGAAGCCCACGGGAACGGGAGCTCCTCAGTATCCATAAAACCTGGGGAAAGCCAACTTCCTCTCTCCTTGTGGATATTCCTCGTCCTTCCAACAGCCCCATCCCACCAGATCTTGGTTTCTGCCAATATCTGATCCAGTCCCTGCTGGCCCAGGAATAAAAAAACCACCAGAAAACACAACTCTGGTGCTCTCCTCACCTAACGACGACGGTGCAGGTTTGGGAAGGTTTGAACAGTGCCCTCAGCCACCCAGCGAGGGTTTCCAGAGGGACTGGACATGAGGCACCAAGCTCCCACAGACCCACCAATCCCTTCCTCAGGTGCTTTTGGAAGATACTTCCAATGACCAAACAGCTTTAAAACCATTGCACTTGGTCTGAAGTTTCCCCTCCTGCACCANATTGACTGAGCAGAGCCGCGGTGATTTTTTTTTTTTTTTCTCCTAACTCATGTGCTTATTTCCAGCAGAAATTCAAGTACCAGTTCCCTGAAGAAGGACCAAAACGTGCAGAAGCCCAGGTGAAGGGACCTGCTGGAACTTCTGCTGGCAGAATCAAGCATGAAGGCTCTTAAATGCTGATGGTTTAGTGTTGAAAACAGAATCCCTCAGGAGTTCCACATGGTTTTTCCAGGTTCTGGAAATGTGACCAACATCCTAAACCAACATCCAAACTCAAACACCAGGAGTCTCACGTGGATAGCACAACACTCAAAATTATTTGAGTTTATCAAACCTACTCCAATCCTGTACTGAAAATGTACCTCAAATCTCACTCTGCTGCCCAGAGGGCTGACACAGCCTGAGCCACCGAGGTGAGGACACTCCTGAGGGGTGACAAACTCTTCCCAGTGGAATCACTGCCAAATTAAGGCAGAAAACGAGGCAGCGAGAGGGATCAAGTTCTTACTGCCAAAATAAAGAACCTCCCTACTTTCAAACCAGTAATTCAAGGTGCACTTCTGTTGAACTTGGGTTGGGTTGGAAGGGACCGTANATCCTGTCACTTCATGCTGTTGTAAAAAATCCCTCTCCATCTTTCTTGCTGGCTCCTCCAGGTACCAAAGCAGCTGCTGCCAGCTGCCCTCTGGGCTGGCAGGGGGAGCGGGCACTTCCCCAGGCCCTGCTCCAGGGAATCGAGCTGTTTTCCAGTGGCAGCCCTGGTTTGCTGCGACAGCAGCTGGGAAAGCCACAGGAATGGAATTTGGACCTAGCTCTAACAAAATCCTCCCCCAAAGCAAACAAAACCCAC
>VXAD01009339.1:302898-348733 GCA_013399195.1 Dicrurus megarhynchus
CTGCTTAAAGGGGCACCGAGCCTCCCCCGCTGTGCCCGCTGCGCGTCCCGGCTCAGCGCTGGAGGAGAGAAATGTTTCAGAGGGCGCAGCGCCCGCCGGTCCCTCCCGGGGAGGGGTCCCGGCTTGCCCCGCTTGCGCTCCATTACCTCGTGCTGGTTCTGCACCCCGCTCTTGTCCCGTCACAACGGCCCCAAAGCGGCCGTGGCCAGCAGCCACATCCCTAAAGGATGCAGGAGATGAGCAGGGAAAGGTCTGTCTTGGTCAGACACGCAGCTGCCTTGGCCAGGACAAGCCGCATACCTGCGTGGAGAGACTGTACAAGGGCGTGTAGGGACAGGAAGGGGGAATGGCTCCGAACTGAGAGTAGGTTAAGATTAGATATCAGGAAGGAATTCTTTACCGTGAGCACGGTGAGGCACTGGCACAGGTTGTCCAGGGAACTTCCATCCCTGGAAATATCCACGGCCAGGTTGGACGGGGCTTGGAGCAACCTGGTCTAGCAGAAGGTGTCCCTGCCCATGGAATGGGATGATCTTTAAGGTCCCTTCCAACCCAAACCAGTCCCTGATCCTAATCCATGTGCACCAGGAGCTGACCCACCACACCCACCTCTCCTGCTGGCAGCCCCCCTCGTGCCACACTCTGCGCAGCTGTGCCCTTGTGCCAGCAGAGGAGCCAGGGCAGTGGCCAGGCACTTCTCTACATCAGCACTTACCCGTGGCCTCTGCCTTCCCAGCAGCTCCTCAACACGTGGCATAACCACAGCTCTCTCCCCCGTTGGGCTTTTAATTACATTATAAAGTTACTCAAGGCTTACACTGGCAGGTCATTAGTTTTCATATGAATTTAATTTAATCATAAACAACTCATCTCACTCCTTAGCGGCTCCTTAAATGTGGCTCTTTTTAATACTATTAACTTTGCTACAGCCACCCCAGAGAATTAATGGAGGTGCAGGCAGGTTGCCAGTGCTTTATTGCCCCTCCCCAAGGGCTCGTCTTCATCCTCCTCCCCCTCAGCCAAGCCCCAGACCACGGTGCCCCTGCAGAGGTGGCTGCAGGAAGGTTGCTGGGTTGTCTGAAGGGGACATCAGGCCACTGGTGACCTCCCTGGTGCCTGCTGGGGTGCAGACACAGCGCTGGGTTACTTGTGGACCAGCTGCACATCACTGCTGCCCCAGTCATCTGCTCCTCGGCCATGTTTTGAAGGCAGGAGGACGTGGAGATGACCTGTGGAATCCTCCCTCCCTTCTGTCATTCTGACATTCACGTGGGATGCTGGGGCTGGACTTGGAAGTGCTCATCGAGAGCCTGGGGTAGCACCAACATCTGCAACTGCAGCTCCTGATGCTGTGTGGAGTGCCCAAGCTGGAGCAGAGGGAGTTTTACTGTTTCTAAAAGCCCTGAAAGATGCACAAATCCTCCAAAGGATGGTGAGGAAAACATCCAAAGCTGCTGGTAAGAGAGGGAGCGTACACTGAGATGTGAAGCAATGGAGAAAGCAGATTAAGAGAGGAATAAAACAATTTCTGGTCTTCACATACTGAAAAGAAAAATTAAGGTAGAGAAGCACTTCAGCATCAGCATGGCCTTCTTCCCTGAGCTGCTGAAGGGATTCCATCGCTCCTGGCCCCTGGCAGCACCAGGCACTGGCTGGCAGCTAATGAGCACCCAGGAACCAGCAGGGCTTGAAGAGAATCACAGCTCAGGCTGCAAAATGGCTCCTGTGTTTAATTAACAAGTCTAATGAGGGCTGTTGAGAGGAGAGGAGAATAGTTCTGCGTGCTGACCACATCACCTCCCCAGGGAGAAACGCTGGGAAGGGACCGTGGAGAGACAGAGCCTGCCTTGGGCTCTGTTGTGCCTTGGTCATTTATCAAGGAATCTGTCAAGGATTTACTAAAGGAGCCCAAACGAGGGGCTTGTGAGTGACCTGGGAGTCCTGTGCCCGGCCCACACCTCTGGGGATGCTGTGCAGGACAGCAGAGATGTGGCAGCAGCACAACCCACGATAAGGTTGGGTGGTGCAGGTGCAACTGAGGGGAGTTTCAGGATTAACACATCATCCCCTGCTGCCCTAACCAGAGGCTGAAGCTTTGTGAAGCCAAATAAAATAACATAACTATAATAAAATAACTACACTGGAGAGGTCACGACCTATAAAAGAGTTAAGAACGTGCTCTCTCCCTCGTGTCTGTCAGGATCAGCTGAGCAATTTAAAGCAAGAGGGCAAAT
Source organism: Dicrurus megarhynchus (assembly GCA_013399195.1). Lineage (NCBI taxonomy): Eukaryota > Metazoa > Chordata > Aves > Passeriformes > Dicruridae > Dicrurus > Dicrurus megarhynchus. Next base: position 305,133 of record VXAD01009339.1, read on the forward strand.
GACTTCTGAGAAGCTGCCCCTCAGCTCGGATGTACAAATGGGTTTCTGCACAGCTGTAAGTGGATTCCAGCTGTTTGGGCACAGCTGGGCAGCCCCTGAGGTCTGCCTGGTGTCAGGGAGGGAATGGAATGAGACAGCAGTGCCCCAGCACCAGCCCTGAGCCGCAGAGGGAATGCTGTCTGCAGTCGTCCTGGCACGGAGAGCCTGCTGCTGCTGCTCACTTCTCAGTTTTAGAACTGGGAGGTTGTGCCAGGTGATTGAATGTCCTGGTCCTCCCTGTGTACAGAACAAATGTATCCATCTTCCCTGAGCCACCTCACAAAGATCAGTCAAAAATGCTGCTCCTACCCCCACGGAGGACAAATCCCTGCAGCTGCAGCCCAGCACAGCAGAGCTGGGACCACACCAGAGGTGGATGTCACCGATTCCCAGCTGTCACCAGGGATGATTTTCCACTGCTGTGACCCCTGAATGGCAGGGTTTAGGTGCCACCCATCACAGCCAGGCTGGCAGCAGGCAGCACTCGGCCTGCCCAGGGAGAACAGAACCCATGCAGGGCGTGCTCAGCCCTCAGGTGGGGGAGCTCTGCGAAACTCCTGAGGACGACGCTAGGAAAGTCCTGAAACCCCGAGGAGAAGCAGAGATCTGGTGGAAGGTGTGCCACAGAGAGTGAAAAGCCAGGGAAAAGAGCGAGAGAGCCTTCCAGGAGCTCCAGTGTTGTGCCATCTAGTGAGCGAGAGGCAGAGCAGCAAACATCCAGCCCCTGCCAGCCTGGGAATCGGGGCCAGAGCAGTCCAGGATGGGCTGCCAGGGCAGCGTGCCCCCAAAATCCAGCCCCATCCCGGCCAGGAGAGGGGCAACAACAACCACCAGCAGCAAGGCAGGGCCAGCACTTCCGGAGAGGCTCGGATCGCTCAAGCCATGGGGAGTTTGGCATCTGGAGAATAAAGCAGGGGCCAGGGCAGCAGGAGCACACAGCAGCAGCATTCGCCTTCAGAGGGTGTGGGTGACTTTCAGGGACTCCTGCAGAGACAGAGGGAGCACAGATGCAGCCATGGGAGGAAAGCACTCAGGCACAAGCCCCAAGAGTCTCCCTGCCTGCCCTGCTTTTGCTTCCCCCAGAGAGTTCCATCAGCACGGGCTGCAAAAGCCCTTGGGCAGCCCAGAGAAGTTTGGAGCCCAGATGTGACAGGACGTGAACCACAGGGAATGCTGCAGCTGCTGCAGCACCAGGAACTCCTCAGGGCTGTCAGCTCTGGTTTTAAAAATTAAGAAAGATTTTTACTTTTGCTCTGTTTTCAGCACAGCACCAGGACGAAACGGGAGTTAGCAGTTATTTCTGGAATATACAGTACTTATAAATGTACGTTGAATCCTCATGGTTGAAGCTCCCCTCAGGCACTGCCAAGGACATGCAGATGAAGTTCAATATTCCCAGGAGATCTCCTGCTTCACTGGGATACACTGAGTGAGACCAGTGCAGTCCTGGTACACATGAACAAAATGATTAATTATGTGTCCTCAGCTACTCCATTCCTTACTGTCTTGTGGAGCAAGGAGACAGGAACCCTCAGGCTTTGCTCATCCTTCTCTCTCTGCTCATTTAAGACCTCACCAGCAACATCTTCCAGTCCCAGTTCCATCTCCTTTTCAGCACCTCACCTGAACTCACGTCCTGCACTTTTCCCTGGGGTGGACACTGCCAGGAAGGTCACCTCCTGCCTGAAATCCAAGGTTAAATTGGCAGCTTCTGGCACAACCTTCCAAAAATCAGGGCAAACCCACACCAGCTCCACGGGCTCGTGTCAAAGCTGCCCTAATTTAATGCGGTGCATCCTTGAGAGAAATCGATGAGGCCAGCAGGTGAAAAGCTCTGAGCAGGGAACAAAGGCCCGTGGTGGGTTACAGAGGTGCTGGGAGCTCTTGTGAGCAGCCCAAGGGAGGAGGCAGAGATCTCCCCCTGCACTGACAGGGCAAAACATGATTTGCATCCTGGTCCTACAACACACCCCACGTTCTCCTGAGCAGAGGAGAGCGTGGGAAGAGACAGGGAGGTGTCCCTAGGACCTCTGTCCCACTAAAACAAGGGAACTGAGGCTTCTGTCTGAGATTCCTGTTAAAGCCAGGCCAGCTGATTCCGAAGGAGGAACAATCCACGCAGACATGCTTTGCACTCAGGGTGCAGTACTCACTCTTCACCAAGCAGGGTCAGCCCAGCACCATCGGAACACGCACTGGAGCCATCCAGGGAACGGCTGCTTCGCTTTCAGCTCCACCGGAATTTCAGCTTGGTGGCAAAGATGTCCCTGCCCCTGCGCAGCAGGAGAGGCTCCAGCCCAGTCTGAAAGAACTGGAGGCTCAGCCTGGCAAAGTTCAAATGCCAGCAGTTTCTCTAAGTCAGCAGAATCCAGACCAAAAGCAAAGGTGATCTGAGGGCACAGCTGGGAACCAGGCACAAAATCAGAGCCGTGCCCAGGTTTCTGAGTCTGTTACTTTATTAGAGAGGTCTTTACATCAGAGTGGTGGCTCCACTGGAAATATTTAACAAAATATTAAAAAAAACCCCTTTTTATTCAAAGCCACATTTTAAAAAATGATTTCCCACCCCCCATCCCCGAAAAGCAAGCTGGGTTTAATCGCGGTTCCTTCTCATCAGGGAACAACAAAAACATCCTCTTCTGAAAGGAGGGAAAACGATAACCACGCTGTAAACATGACAGTCAGATATGTGCTCCCCTTCTAGGAGAGGGACACAGCCCTGGAGCCCTGGCACACCCAGGGAGGGACACAAAATCGGGAAAGGAGTGGACAGAACCATTCCTACCTCTGTGAGCAAGGCTGTGTTGCCCTCTCCAAGCTGGAAATCAGCCGGACTGGAGGAAGGGACAACTGATTTACCACGGGGGCATTGCAGCCCCCAGAAATAGTTCCTCCTCATGGCTGCAGGATGTCCAGAGAGGGATGATGCTCCCTGGGCTGCTGGAGAAGGCACCAGAGGCAGCAATGCCCTTCAGCTGAAGGAGGAATGTGGTGCCAGCGTGCTGCGGGACAGCAGGCCCCTTCAGGGACAGGCTCTGATTCCTGTGCCACAACAATTCCATAGAACAGCTCCAGCCTGACCCCAACAGGACCAGCATCAGAACCACTGGGGCTGCTGTAACACATTCCTAACGTGATTAAAAGTCCCCAATCAGCCGCTTGTCCCATTTAGGAACATCCCTTTGCGTTCATTAACCTTCCATCAGTTCCCAGCCTGACATTTCCACATCTCAAAGGCACAACCCACACTTCTGGAGATGGGGCAGGAACCTTTCCTGTGTTCATTAACAGAGACATCACTGCTGTGAAATCACAGGAAACCTGGACTGGCCCAAAGAGACAGAGTCTTGCTAGCTTGCAGGAAGCTTATAAACATGGATTAGGAGCTCTAAATGGGTAGGAAATGCCCACCCCAGGTACAGAGTTAAAGACCTGGGGGCTGCCTCCTCCAGCCCAACATGTAGAAGTGAGGTACATCACAACCCATCTTTCCCTGAAATGCCAATAAATCAACAGAGGAGACTTGAAAATAACAACTTTTTCTTATCTTTTCTTTCTTTTTTTTTTTAAGCAGAAATATTTTTTTTCTTGCTTGAGAAACAGGCCTAGAACAACCAATGTTGTCCAGAGAAAAACCTAAGTGCTGCCTTACACCTTTGGGCTGTGTAAAGAAGGTGCTGCCAGTGAGGTCCCTGACCTCCTCCCCAGCTCTGCGCTCCCAGTCCCAGCCAGCAGCTCAGCCCAGCCCTGCCCTGTGCAGGGGGAGGGGACAGAAAGGACAGAGGACCTGCTCTGCCACTCTGCCCACGACTCCCAGCCGGGAGAACCATCCAAAAAGCTGTGGCACGTCACAAGGAGATGAGACATCCGTGGACAAGGAGATGCTGGGAGCAACGAGCCCCCTTTGCATCTCCTCTTCCCTTGTTTAACTCTCCTTTATTCCTCCCAAACGATGCTCTGCAGCTGTAACCCGCTGGCCAGGCTGGCTGAGCCACACAGCCCCACACAGAAAGGACTTAAAAACCAGTCTCAAGCACCTGTGTGATCCTGAGAGCTCTGGCACTAACACCTTTCACCCCCCACTCACTGCAAAGGCACATGACAGGGACAGACCCTTCACCGTGCCGTCCCCAGCCTCCCCTCTGCACTCACACTGCCTCAAGGACCTGAGCCTGCAGCCAGCTGGGCACTGTAACCACCCCAGAATCCTGCTAACACCGTGTTAGCTCAGTGCCACAGGGGCTGTGGTCACGGCAAAGGAAGAGCAGAAGCGTCTTTGGGAGGACATCGAGTCCCTTCCTGCATGGTCTGTGCGGGGAGGAGGAGGAAAGAAAAAACCCAGCCCCTCCCCAGGCAAAAAAACCCCAAATCACTGCCTCTCTGTGGCAAAAAAGGGCCCTGTGGAGAGGAGGAAGTCTAAGGCGAGTGCTGGGGGCCTCAAGGCCAAGGTGAGCTTAAGACAATGCCAAAGCTGCTCTGCCCCAGGCCAGACTTTACAAAAGACTGGGACAGGAGCAGCCACGGTGGGGAGAGGGGGTGACAGCCCTGCCCTGAGGGGCTGCTTCTCCTGATCAGAGTGGTCCCTGCTCCAGCCTGAGCTGACAAACCCAGCGAGCACCAGGCTCAGCCGGGAGGGAGGCACCCAGCCAACAGTGCAAGTAGGATCCAGAGAGGGCCCTGCCCCCATTCCCAGCCTGGAGCTCCTGGGAAAGCCACCCCAGCTTCCAGTCAGCATTCCCTCAGCGCAGAGGCCACGTTCCTCCCAGGCAGAGCGAGGGGACAGGAGGGTGCTGTGGTAAGAAGGGGCTGCTGAGAGGATCTCCCAAGTCCAAGTCACCCCCCTGCAGCCCAGGAGCACACAGCCAGTACCAGCTGGTGGCCAGGTGGCCTGCCAGGTGTTACAAGCTCTCTGAGGAGCTGAAGGGGACGAACTTGGCGTGTTTGGTCGGGGACACTGGCATCTGTCCATCGGCCTCCTCGCTCAGCTTGAAGAACATCTCCTGCTCACGCTTCTTCTGGTTCAGCTCATCCTCCAGGGCCTTAAGCAAAGAGAACAACACGGGAGCTGTGTTTGAGGTTGTTCTGGAGCCAGGACACTCTGCTCACATCACACCCAGCAGGCCCCACCTTCTTCCGTGGCCTCAGCTTGTCTCGCCACTCCTTCATGTGCTGGTTGTGGTTCTCATCCAGGGACTTCAGCTTCTGCGTTTCGTGCTCAATCAGGAGGTGACACTTCTCATTCTAAAAACACATCAGCAAACACAAGTCAAGCAGCTGGAACTGTGCATCCAGTGGCCAAACAGGATTTGTCTTGGCCAGAGACATTCAGAGCTCTGAGCTCCACGTTTAGACACGGCAACAAAAGCCTCTCAAGGCAAGAGCAAGGGGACACCAACTCACTGACAGCCCTCTGCAGCCTCTTCTCGAGAGGCTGAGACCTGCACAGGCAGCTCTGGGAGGCCGAGCCATGAGGGATGAGTACCTGCAGGTGGTGGAGCTCCTTGGTGTTGCTCTCACACTGGGCCTGCATGTCCTTCATCTGCGACTCGTGCTTCTGCTGCTGGTGCAGCCGCTCTGCCTTCTGCCTCTTCTCCTCCTGCAGAGCAAACTGGGCGACAGAAAAGCAGGGGCCCGTGTAGGCAGCGTTGCCCTGGCCTCTGGGGCTGGCTGAGAGACCAGCCCAGCTTCCCTTATTACACAGGAGAGAAGGAAAAGCCCCGAGGATGCTTCCCAACACAAGTCACGATGCAGACAGCGCTGAGAACCACGCGTGCTGCCACAAAACGGAGCCCTCTAACCCAGCAGTGGGTTAAAATCTGGCAATAACTGCATTTTCCCCAACTCCCTTCTCCCACCAAGCCAAACCTCGGCTCCTGGTGCCTTTTCAGGCCCTGACCTGTTTGATCTTCTCCCTCTGCTCGGCGGCACTGCCGCTGGAGTGGATGTGGAGGCTCTTCTTGTACATGGCCATGCGCGTCTTGCCCTCGCTGCGCTGGATTTTGGGCAGCCGGGCCCTCTCCTGCTGCTGCCGGACCTTCAGCTGCTCCAGCATGCGCTGGTTGTAGCGCTGCATTTGCTCCCTTTCCTGCAGACAGACAGGGGTCAGAGGAGCAGGGACACCTCTCCAGGGTCCTGGGGAGAACAGAGAGAGCTGGAGAGCACATTTGGGACTGGTGTGGAAGTGGCTGGTGCCACCCCAAAGGGATGGGAGGGGGTGGCAAGGACTGAACACGCTGTGAAAGAAGGGGCTGGAAGTGCCAGTCTTCCCTCCCCGCTCTGGGAACCAACCATGTTAAATCCTGGGCAGTGGCAGATTTCCAGAAATCCCAACTGATTCCCCCCAGAATTCCCAACTGCTTCTTGCACGTTAAATGCACACAACACAAGGCAAGGCAGCTTTATTGCCTTCTTGACAGCAGCTTTATTCTGGTCCTTTTTCACCAATAATGACCAAGCCCTTTTACTCCCAACTCACCCTTCCCCCCTTACAGCCTGGAAGGGAAACCCCCAGGGACACCCGGACACTTTGCTGACCCACAGCAGCGTGGGAAGGTGCAAAGCCTTCACCTTCTCGTGCTTCCGGAGCAACTCATGCCTCTGGAGGAAGTACTGGTCCTTCAGCTGCTGCTTGACGAGCTGGTGTTTCTCCTGCTGCTGACGCTCCTCCAGATCCCAAATGCAAGCTTCCCGGTCTGTGGGGAGGAGAAGGAGCAGGAGATAACCCACCCTGGCCTCTCAGCTTGGTCACACAAAGTGTCCCAAGCTCAAGAGACCTCTGTGCACACAAACAGTGCAGCAGATGTTGGGGGCGATCATTCACCTCCTGTTTTCCAAGAGAAATTGGTTGCCAACCATATTGGAGCCTGATTTCTTGCAATTATGAAGCCTAATTGGTTCATATTTGTAAAGCACTTTGAAGATAAAAGCACCGAGTATTATTATTGTTAAACATTTAGACAGGACCTGGCAAGGCTGGTTTTTTCCACATCCCATCCTGCCAGCTTGCAACCCTGTCACAGCATCTGCTGCGTGGGAAGAGCCAGGGCTGGATAAACCCACGGTTACAGCATCGCCTCCCCTCCCTCACAGCCTTTGCCACCCACCTCTCATGAGCTGCTGCTTCTTGTTGAGGCACTCACGCTCCTTGTCGCAGATCTCTTTTTTGTTCTGGGCAGTGATGTTCTTCATGGCCTGCTCCAGGTCCTCCTTCTGCTTGGCCAAAAACTCCTGTTCCTGTTAAAAATCCAGCAGTGCCACCGTGAGCCCTCCTCCTGCTGCAGCTTGGAAAGCAGCTGCTGGTATTTCAGAGCCTGCCAGTCCCTCCAGCAGGAGGGATGCTTCCATCTACTGCACACCTCCCAGTCCTGGAACTGGGGGGATCTTCCCCGAGCCTCACCATGGTTTGCTTTTTCTGGGTGAAGTCGTCCATCTTCGCCTTCAGGTTCCCTTTGCGCTGTTGCCGTGGCAGCTTCTCGACCTCGTTCTTGACCTGTGGGGAGGGAAACGAGGTTTCCCTGCAGGTAACTGTAGGTGAGGAACAGCCCCGCCTCGTGCCACCGAACAGCTCAGGAATCACCCAAGAGGCCCTCAGGAATCACCCAAAACACCTCAGGAATCACCCAAAAGCAAGAGTTTGCTCATGAAACGCCAACTGCTTTCCTCTCACGTTCTGCCACGAGAAATGCTGGAGCTTCCCGGGAAGAAAGAGCTGCAGGAAAGCAGCTTCCCTCCCTCCTATCCCCTTTTTTACCTCCTTCTTCATCTGCTTGAGCTGCTCCAGGAACCTGGCGTGGTCGCGCTCCTGCTCCAGGCGGATGCGCTTGGCCTCCTCGCGCCGGCGCAGGGAGTGCTCCTGCTCCATCCTCTCGATCTGCTGCTTCTGCTGCCGCTCCAGGTTCTCCAGTTCCGTGTCGTAGAACTTCTTCTTTGCCTGCAACAAAGGAAACAGGTCAGCCTCAGCCTCCTCTCCGCTTCGCTGCCTTCCAAAAGTTAAAAAGGAAAAATGAAAAGAGAAAAAAAAGAGGGGCAGGGGTTGTTCCTGCTTGGGTTCAGCCTCTTTACAGACCAACCAACCAACACCTCACAAAGTTCAAAGCTCTGTGCTCCAGCAGTGCCCTCGTGCCATGGAAGGAGAAGATCTTTAAGGTCCCTTCCAACCCAAACCATTCTCTGATTAACTTCCAAATTATTCTCCTTCAACAGAAGCTGCCCGTGGAGGGACCAAGTGTGTGAGCCCAGTTTATTCAATTTACACTCAAAGCCTTGCCAGATTTCCTGCTGTCACACTTGGGCCATGCTGCTTTCTCGTTTAAAGGGTTTTTTTTTTTTTCCCTGTGAATTACAACAGCACTGTAAACTGTTTCTCACAGTAGCCATGAACAGACACAAAAGAAAAGATCATTAAAGAGAGAAAGTCCAGAACAACCCTCCCCCTGTTACACCCTGCCAGGCAAAGGCTGCCAGTGCTTCAGAGGCTGCAGGGGGCTTAATGCCCACAAAACCTCCATCCTCCATCCATGCTTCAAATCCCAAAGGGGTTCCTCAGTGGTCCTGTGATGCCCAAGGTTGTTGCAACCCGGAGAGCATCCCCCTGTGTGAGGAGTTGGATTCCCAGCTGATTCCCAGGGCTTTTCCCCGCCCTCGTACCATCATTTCCTGCTCGAAGCGCCTCAGCATCTGCTCCAGCTGCAGCTGGTGTTTGGTGTTCAGCTGGGCCTGGTTCCTGTGCTCCTCCTTCTGCAGGAGACGCAGCTCCCGCAGCTCCTGGCGCCTGCAGAGGGGTAGGGGGACAGAGAAATGCAGAGTCAGGCAAGGCCAGAGGGATGGGATGGGCAGAGATGGTCACATCCACAAGCAGAGCACCTCAGCAGGGAGTGGAAGCAGCACCTCCACCCCACAGTACCCTGCCCTGGCTCTGAGCACAGGCAGGAGGGAGATCCCAGCTGCCTGATGTGCTCCAGGCACTGGGACACTGCAGGAAGCAGGATGCTACTTATGGGAACTGCTGGAAAACCATCAGCACCCACAGCTTCTCAAACAAGCCCTGGCAAAGCTTTTAAGGTGATTCTGCAGGCACTGGTGTCCCCCAGCACCCCAAATACCCACTGTGCCAGCTGGGTCAGTGCTCACTGATCCTCAAATCCCAGCTCAGGCCCAGCTGGACTGCTCTGGACCAGCCCCTGTGCTCCACATCCATTCTTACTCACTCCTGGGTGGCAGAAAGTGCAGTTTTCCCAAATTCTGACCCATCTATCATGACATTGCATCACTCCCCTCATCCAGCTCACCAGCAAATGAGCACTGCTAATGAGCTTTCACATAAATCTGATATTGGGGCTGAGGAATAAGGCAGCCACAGGGACAAAGTGTTTAGGACAAATTATCCTCTGAGGGAGTCCCCGAGAGCAGCACCAGGGAGCCTGGAATTGGGCATCAAATGAAACAATTTGTATTTTAATTATTTTAAAGGCCTTTTCATTTCAGTGCTAGAAACCGCAGCTCCTCTTTCTGAGAATAAGTCAGGGAGGTTTGAAAGCTGCAAGAGGAGTCATCAAGGAGGGAGGATCCACCCATGAACATCAAATGATGCTCCAGGAGTTTACGACTCCCTTGGCCTTTCTTTTAATGAAGTCTGAAGGGATGCGAGAACAAAAGGAAGAGGAGCATCTCCAGAAGATTTCTGAGCTGATTTCCATTGAGCCCTGGGGACGCATTCAGTCATCCCCAGAGGACAGAGCCAGACACAGCAAAGCTCCCCTTGTCACAGTCTTGCTGCCTCTTGAGCTGCATCCCTCCTTCCCCTGTCCAAGTGGGACCAAGACAGAGCACAAGAGGACTTTAGGTCTCTCCTGGATTAGCTCACAGAGAGGAAAACCCTGCCCTCCCTCCAGCCCAGTGCCCCACTTGCCTGAGAAACCTCATTTCTTCATCCTTCTTCTCGTCCTCGCTGATGATCTTGGAGGTGGTGACGCTCACCTCCACCCCGTCCACCACGAACTTGCGGGTGCGTTTCAGGGTCTTCTTGTGCATCCGGGAATCCTGGCGTGGGCAGGGAGGAAAGGAGGAGCCCGTGAAGCAGCTCCCCAGGGCTGCAACAGCTGGAACCCTCAGAGCAATTTTAATAATCCACATGCAGCACAAACCATCAGTGAATTTGGAGATCCAGCCTGGCCACCACAGCGTGGAGCTGCAGGACTTCCACCCTGAAGAAACCTGACCCACCTGCCAAAGACCCTTCCTCACCGTGATCTAATGTGGCTTACTCCCTGAAAAACCCAAAAAACTCCTTTCCCCCTCCAAAGGACCAACTCAGAGAGCAATTCCATGTGTGGCATCGCATTCCTCCTCCTCCTCACGGAGACCAGGTGTCCTGGGAAAGGTCGTGAGGAGGGGGAAATTCCCGTGCAAGAGCATCACATTTCCAATCATTAGGGATTGCAGGCTCCTGTGGGGGATGGTGGCTCTCCAGCTCACAGCAGGAGGTGGGGAAAGTTTTGCCAAGAAAGGTTTTTGGGCACATTTCTATGCCGGGAAGTTCTCACTCATGCAGGCAATGTGATAAAGATCTTGTGCAACACAACCCTCTGCCCCCTCAAGTCACAACATTTCTTCTCCTGGAGCTCAGCAAATACCATCCCAGTTATTCTGCCTCTTCCTCTAAGCCACGCTGACCTGGTCAGCTCCAGGTCCTGAGCATTCCCAGCCTCCAGGAAGCTTTAGCAAAAGCCAGGAAGCCTGGGAGGTCTTTGTGCAGTCCCTGCTGACACAAACCAGGCCAGATGTAGGGCAGGTTGGGGAAACTGAGAGAGGCACAAGCCCAGATGAACTTCTTCCTGGGATCTTCCTAGGGAAGAGCAGCAGTGATGGGCTATGGATAAGGTTTAGGAAGTCACATTTGGGGTTTCACACTTGAGCAAGGACAAGCCAGGCTTGTGGCGTGGTTACTCCACACAAAATAGCCACAAGACATCAGATTCCCCTCGGCTTCAGTGGCATGGGACAGCAGAGGACACGTGAACCTGCAGCAGCTCCACCAAGAGCTTCTCCTTCACTTGAGGACATTCCACGTCCCCCTGGCACAGCTGAACCCAGCTGTAAATGCTGTGCTGGCCTGAGCCCAGCCGGGACAGGCAACGTGGCAAACAAAAGGCTTTCCCTAGGGAAGGGTTCCTCCCTCCTCTGTGTCCCCCAGCACCCTCTGGCACCACTCTCACCTTGAGGGAGATGGAGCCGCTCTCCCTGTTGAGGGACAGGTCAGCAGACAGGGAGATGGTGAGGTCCATGCTCTCGGAGGCCGAAGTGCTGCCGGAATCCGAGTCCCCTTTGGAGCGGCTGCCGGGGAACGGCCCCGGGGGATCCAGGGTTCCATTGGGCATAAATTCCTCGCTGAAGTTCTCCAGGAGAACACTCTCTGGTCGCTCCACGATGCTCTTCCTCTCCCCAAGGCTCTTCCTCTCCCCAAGGCTCTTCCTCTCCTCCCTGCCCGGCCTGGGCTCCTTGTTCTCCTCCGTGGAGTTACCCAAATGTCCAGGCTGCAGGATGATGTCTGGCTTGTCTTGGGTGGCCGAGCTGGTGAGGGGTTTTGTGGAGTGGTTGCTCTCCAGTTTGTCATTGTCACTGCTCATCCCTTTACCCGAGACTTGGTCACTCTGGCCATCTGTGGTTTCCTTGCCAGTCCCCACGGAGCCGTTTGCAGCTTTGGGCAAGGAGGAGTCCGGAGGTTTCTCCCCATCAAAACTCAGCTGGCTCGCCTCGGAGGGGTCCCGCTTGTGCTTCCCAGGGGGCTGCAAACACAGGGAAGGGAAATGTTGGGTTTGGCACCACCACTCAACACAACTGCAGGGGCTACCAGGCCCCTCTTCAGAGCAAAGCCACCCACAGCTAAAGAGTTATCGGGGGGAAATTTCCCTTTTAGGACATCTGCCCTGGGATACTTCTCCAGGTTTGTGGCCGCAGGGACTGTGGATCCTGGGTGGAAGGAAGGGGAACAATGAAAAAACTCCAGAAGCTGCACATCCTTAAGAGGCAGCTGAGAAATCTGCACACCAAACTCCTTTTCCCGAGGCTAACTCCACTATGGATGAACCACTTCCCTTTGGGACAGAGGAGGGAGGTCAAGACATATCCCCAGGCAGCTCTGAGATGTCCCCTTCAAAGAGCCAAGCTCAGGGGCAGATCTGCCCAGCTCCCTCCTTGGGCTGGTAGTCCGTCCCCTTTGCTTCCACTCCAGCTTCTCCAGCCTGCATCAGGGCTTATTTTCCTTTTTTTTCCCCCCTTTTCCTTCTCTTTTTAACCACTTTTCATAAGCCCCTCCTGTCAGCAGGCACTGGGCCACCCGCCAGCACCATTGTTTCTCCATGCCCTTGGCAGCCACCAAAACCCAGCCCCTCCCTGGCCGAGCAGCCACTTCCCCTCCACCTGATGTGGTCCAGAACAGCTTCTGAAGCCTGGAAAAGCTTCCAGGCCCTTTCCCCCAGCACAGCCACACTGGTGAAGTTGCTCACCGAGGCAGACTCCGAGGAATCATCCTCCTCTGCTTCATCCCGGCTCTCCTCGATCTCCTCCATCACCTCAGCCTTGGCCTCGGCCACCAGCTCCCGCAGCGCCCTGTTGCTGGTGACCTTGCTGACGAAGGGATGCTGAAAACCGAGCACAGTGAACTGTGTGAGGCGGCCAAAACCACACCTCGGGAGCTCAAGGACCCGAGGGTGTGGTTCTTTCCATTAAACCCCAGAGGAATCCACAGGAGAGGGGCTGGGGCTGAGGTTAAGGGCACACCCTGCACACAGATGCTCCCCGAAGCTGCTTTATGGCAGCAGCCCCTCCCAAAAAAGCAGCAGCAGCATTTAAACAAGGGGACATCCGCCCAGGGAATGTCAGCAGGAGCAGTCTGCAGGGTGGCTGGGAGCAAACAGAGCCCGGGGGAAGGTTTAATTGGAATGGGGCTGGAATCACTCACAACACAGCGGGGTGTTGGTGCTGAGCTGCAGCAAAGGGCCAGGGAGTCCCCGGGGTGTGTGCACCAGCACCCAGGGAGGGAGTGCAGTCAGCAGGGAACAGCAGCTCCCAGGCTTTTGCTGTGATTTTGGGAAGGGGCAGGGGGAAAGGAATTGAATTTCAATGAGGGCTAAGCAGGTACAGCCCGAGCTGGCTGCCACATGGGCGCCTTCAGGCAGCAGGAGCTGTGTCTATCCCAGATGGTGTCCAGAGGGGCTCTGCAGTTTGCTCCAAAGGGAAAACCACTGCTGATCTCTTCCAGAGTGTTTCAGGGGCTGAAAGTGCCATGAACTGGCTGAACAATAATCTGAAACCACGCTGGGGCTGGTGCTGGTCCCTACCTCCAGCAGCTGGGCGGCACTGGGCCGGGTCTCCGGGTTCTTGTCCAGCGCCTTCTTCAGGAAGTCTCTGAACTCCAGGGACCTTAAAACACAGTTGGTGGTGAGAAATTCAGCAGAGGACAGGCCTCAAAATGGCACGGGGGTCAGCTTGATCTCTTAGCAGGTTCTGTCCCAGCTTGCAGCTGGCCATAATGAGAATTTTGCTCTCGTGGAAAACCCTGTGCTCGGTTACTCGGATTATTTGTAAGAGAATCATCCACAGAGCCGGGTCAGGGACCAGGGTTTGCTTTTACCTGTGCTGGCAACAGATGGTGGGGACTGAGGCTGGCCCCTGGGCCAAGGCAGAGACAGGGGAGGACACAGCAGGAGCTGCTTGGGGACAAGGAGCCATCCCCACAGCCCCAGTGGGAAAGGGTGGCTGTGAAGGACCAGGAACCCCATAGGAGGGCACCCTCAGCCTGCAAAGTGCAGCTCTGAGCTCCAGAGCGTGTCCCTGATGTCACTCCTGGCTTCTGAGCAGCTCCAGAGGCAGCATTCTCACTGCCTGCACTGCTGGGACAATGCTGTGCCTCCAGTCCTCTGCCAGTCATTTGCTGCTGGCTGGCTTGCAGCAGGTTTTATGATTTAGAAATAAATAATTTAATGAATAAAACAAACAAACAAACAAATAAATAAATAATAAAAATTAACTGGCTGGTTTTCTTTTACATGCAATAGTGGCTTTCCAGGCTTCAGGGAAAGCAGTTCTGGAGCTTTTGGCCATCTCCACCTTTAGAGAAAAATCTGCCTTTCATACCCACGGGATGTTTTGAGAACAGCCAAGGGGTCACCCCTCATTTTCGGGGGGGGGGCTGGGGGTGAGGAGCAGCTCTGGCCGTGCTGCTCAGTGTGAGCATCCTGCCCTCAGCCAGCAGTGCCTCCCCAGCCGCCTGCACGCAGCTGGGCCTGGAACACAGCTCAAATCCTACTCAAATTCAACAAAACTGCTAAAAACGACTGGTTTTTCTCTGTGAGCAAGCTGGGAGCTGCTCCCCGTGCTGCCCCACGCCCCCCTCACCATTTGGAAGGGCAGCTGAGCGTGGGGGGGTCGGACTTGGCGATCTTCAGCAGGACCCTCATGGGGTTGAGCTCGTGGTGGGGCGGCTCAATCTGGGCCATCTCGATCAGGGTGATCCCCAGGGACCAGATGTCGGCCTTGTAGTCGTAGGGAGTGTCCTTCATGGTCTCACACATCACCACCTCCGGGGCCATCCTGCGGAGGGCAGAGCAGGGGCGGGGTGACGCCGCTGGGCAGCGCCAGCCTGGCAGCAGCAATTAAACGCTTCAAATAACCCCCAGCGCTGCAAAAACTCAGCTTTTCCCCCCCAGCTCCGGGTTTCAGAAGCAGCAGCATCCTTTCCAAGGGGTGCAACCCCCTCCCTCCTCCGCACAGCAGCCGAGACAGCCCCTGGAAACCCCCAGGCCGTTGACATCTGGCGTGGATGTTGCTCCAGAGCATCAATTAATCCCCGCAGCTCCATTCCTTCAGCGAGTCAGTGATTTAGAGGTTGTGCTGCTGGGGCAAGGACTCGTTCCCATGTGCTTGGAGTGGCTTCAAAGCCCATCCCACCCCCGTGTGGGGTGGGGGGAGCAGGGAGAGCACACTCGTGTGTCCCTCGCTCCGAGCACCGTGACCCCTGTGCTGGCTCTGTGGCACCACGCAGAGCTCCCGCACCACTGAGGCTGCTCACAGCTCTGCTCAGGCAAGGAAGAACCTTGAAAACGGCCAAGAATCCTCCTAAAAATCCTCCCACCCTAAGGCACCATGGTCCAGCACACCCCAAAGCCGTCAGACCCCGCTTTGGAGCGCAGCTGATTTTCAGGAGCGAAGCTCCTCGCGAGCACAGGATTTCTCAGCGAGCAGGGACTCACCAGTAAGGGGTCCCGATGAAGGAATCTCGCTTCTGCAAGGTTTTCATGTTCTTGGCAGACACTCCAAAGTCAGCTGCAAGGAGCAGTAACATTAGAGGCCGGAGGAAAACTGAAAAACCCTTCTGAGTGAGCACACTTGGCTGAGACACGGACTGGAGAGCAAGCACACACCGAAGGCAAGAACGTGATAGCACGGGCCGTGTCCTCCGAGCTGAGCATCAGGAATGAAACTTGGTTTGGGGTCCATGACCCCCAGGATTTTCCTCTCTCATTATAAAGCAGGCACAACAACCCCCTCCTGCCAAACCTGACGCATCTAGGAGGAAGCTGAGCTCTTTCCTGCAAACAAAAGCAGCTCCGTGGCAGATTTCAGGGCTTATTTCCTAGCAAAAAGCCAGATTTTCGAGCAGAAAAACCCTAGTGCTGTTCTATTCCTTCTCTCCCCCTCCAGCCACTGCGAGATGCCTCTCCCTGATTTTGCCCCTTCTACAGAGAGCAGCTGAAGTCAACCCAAATCCAACTGGTCAGACGTGCAGAGGGCACGGAGCACACTCCAGCTGGGTTTGCTCTCCAGGACAGCCCTGGTGGCAGCTGGAGGAGCTGTCACCCACCTGCAGCCTGAGCTCAGGGTGTCTCTGCCTGGGGGTCACCCTCTGAGCAGTTCATGCAGATAAATCCCCCCTCTCCTCCCCCAGCAGGTCGCCAGGTGCCAATTTAACTCCAAACCAGAGCGAGCTGGCAAAGCAACCCTTTGGCAGAACTCCCCCTGTCACCACCAAACCTGCTGTGCAGATAAGAGGAATTCTTCCAGCTCCCAGCGCTGCCAACTGGCACCCCGCACAGGATGCTCAGCAGGCCAAAACGCACAGAATCGGGTTCAGAGAGGGATTAAACAAACTCAGGGAAGAAAAAAAATCCATCAGGGGCCTGAGCGTGGCTGCAGTTCGGGGGCTCAGCACAGCACACGGCTCGGTTTGCCTTTCTGTGCAACAAAACCTTCCCCTCCTTGCCCTGCTGCTCCTGCCGGGCAGTGACGAGCATCCCTCAATCCCAACACACTCAGGGACATCCAAACCCTACAATCCAGCTCCAGCTGTCCTTGCTGGAGCACGGAGTGCTGCCAGGGCCTCACCGAGCTTGATGTCCCCATCCTGGGTGAGGAGCACGTTGCCAGCCTTCAGGTCCCTGTGGATGATCCTTTTGCTGTGCAGGTAGTGCAGAGCTTCCAACATCTGGCGGCAAATCACCTGGATCTGAGGCTCGGTCAGGCCCCGGTCCAGCTCTGCGGGGAGGGACAGGGATGTTAAACAGGACAGGCACAAAGTGATGCTCCAGCTGAGCAGCAGGAAGGCCCAGGTTACCCAGCAGAGCGTGGCAAAGCCTCTGTCCCTGTGTCAGAGCAGCAGGAGAGGATGGAAATCAGCTTGTTAAGGTGATTTATCCCCGAAGCCAGCACTTGCTGCGGAATTTCCACCTCTTGGAGCTGCTGGCTCACAGCTCCCTCCTGGGAATGCGCAGCTGAGGCCCTGGAACAGTGGATGAGGGGGACGAGGAGGGGGAGCCAGAAGTGCTCGGGATGGGGTTTGAACTGCAAATTCCCTGACAGTTTGGGAACACAAACAAGCTGGGTGTCACCCAGCTGCTGTGAGAGGAGGGAGCAGAACTGGGCTGCAGGACAGCAGGGTCAGCCACAGGCATGAACATCAGCAGCTCTCCTTCCCCAGGGAACAGGGGAACTAGGGAGTTATCCCTGCTGTGGGGATGCAGTGTAGCCCCCTCACCATCACCAGGGACACACCACTTCCCAAAGGAACAGGATTTAAATGCTCTGAGCTGGTTTTTTTGGGTAGCACCAGTTCCTACCCTGTGTGTCCCAGAGTTCAAGGAGTGTTTGGACACTCTCAGGCACACGATGGGATTTTTTGGGGCTGTCCTGTGCAGGGACAGGAGCTGGATTTTGCGTGTCCCTTCCAGCTCAGGATGTTCTGTGATTCTGTGGTTCTATTCCTGGTGCTCGCAGGGACACACGTGGGCATGGGTTTGACCTCCCTGCTGAGCTCTGCTGGGCCACCTCCACCACCCCAGAGCACCTTCTGAGGCCACAGCTCTGCAAGCATCACCCTTCCAGATGGTCAGCATCTCCTGAGCTGCCCTCCCTCCCTCGGCAAGGCCTCTGCAGTGCAGATCCCTCCTCCAGCAGAGCAGGGCAGGGCAGGGCTCAGACAGCACCAGATGGGGCTGATGGAGGGACCCCAGCAACTGGGACAGATGTTTGTCCAGAGAAAGGATCTTAACCACAGCCTGGGGGTGCTGGGTCATCGCTTTGTTCCTCCTTTCCTCACCAAGATCTCCCCTGCTCTGGGGGAAGCTGATGATTTTCACTCTCCACGGATGTTTTGGCAAAGGGAGTTGCAGTGGGCCACGGGTTTTGTACATTTTTGTACAAACCCCAGCTGCTGGTGGGGCTGGGGAGGTGGAACAGGCAGCATTCAGCAACTCTGAATTCACTAATTCTGGGAGCATTCCTGAGCTCCAGCTCCTCCTGGCCCTCCCTCAGGGGTCACAGAGCTACAGCCAGGCCACTCTCTCATGGTTTGCTATGCTGTCCTTGCCAGGTCCTCCAGAGAGGACCCACAAATGCTCAGGAGCGTTTTCATGTCCCAAGAGATGGGTGAAAAACCCCCCTGTCGAGGTTTTCCACAGGCAAGGCGTCATTCCCTGCAGCACTTCAGGAAAGGTATTTTTTCACGCCGTGATTTGGACCCGCTTTAAAGAAATTCCCTAAAGGAGGGCCGAGGTTTCAGGGCTGAGTCAAAGATGATAAACTGGGTTCCTGGAAATAAAAAGAAAGCGAGGCCTTTGGAAAGATCAGGGCTGACAGGGAATAACCCCCGGGGAGAAGTGGCTCTGTCCCAGGGCTCCGGGCGAGGTGATGTCAGAGCGTCACATCTGCTGTGCAGAGGGGATGGCACCCCCAGGGCCCATCCACAGAGGGGCTGTGGCACCAGCCAGGGCTGTTTTGGGGTACACCCTGCTCCCAGCAGCTCTCTCTGCGTGGAAGGGAGGGGTTTGAAAAGGGATTGCTGCAAAGTGCAGTTTCTCAGAGCTCTGCTGCCTCACCGGATGACTGATAGCGTCCGGAGGAGTCAGCACCAAGATCTGGGGATGATCTGGGGATAGTCATCGTGACAGGCACCCAGCTTAAACATCTCAGCCCTGCTGCCCTTCCCGGGGAGCTGTGGGAACGGGATCCCAAGCACGCAGTGCCCCCAGCAGATAAATGTTTAAGCTCAGCTTTCCCCTGCAGCCAGACTCTCCCTGCTCCCCACGCCTTGTGATCTGCTGATCCCAGCAGCATTTAAATCACAAAAGGACGTTAAAGAAGCTCCAAAACCACCCCGGGGCGGCCACACCTTCTGCTCAGGGTATGAAAATAGGCGAGCTCCTGGGAGAGAAAGGGCAGCTGTGGCACCCATCGGTCTGAGGGCTGCTCCCGGGGTCGTGCCAGGAGGCTGGAGATGCCCTGTGGGCATCGCCCCGGGCACAGGGCAGAGCTGCACTCACCCAGCATCGTGGCATCCACGGCCCCGCCGGGGCAGAACTCGATCATGATCTGGGGGAACAAAGAGAGAGGGTTAAAGGCAGGCTGTGCCTCACTGGGGGAAGGGAGGGGACAGGGGATACGAGCTGCGTTTGCTTCCCTGCGTGGCAAAGCTGCCCCCCAGCCCCAGCCGGCGTGCGGGAGCTCCCCAGGACACATCCCTGGGCTCGGATCCCACACTCTGCCCACCTCCCGGGGACCCTCCCGTGGCTGTGACCCCCCCCAGCAGCCCCGTACCTGACGCCCACCCCAGCAGCAGCTTCGGGATTTGCAGCTGCCCCTGCGTGCATCCCTTCCCGCTGCCTTTGGGAGCAGCCCTGCCAGCAGGATGGGATAACTGTCATAGCTGCGAGCTGACGTGGCTTCGAGGCACCAGGCAGGACTTTCCCTGCCAAACGAGGGACGGGGAGGGCTCTCGTGCCTTTAGGGTGGTTGTTTTTTTTGGTTTTTTTTTTTTTCATCAACTGTTTTTATTTCCCCGCATTGCTCAGCAGTTCATTGCTCTCTTCTTTGGAGCGATTTGAGGGGAAATGGTGTCAATAAAGAGGGTGAGCACGTTCACCAGACTCTGCCATTTCTCTCCAGGGATGTGCAGAGCCCTGCCGGCCCCACACATCTGCTTGCCTGCTGCTTGCCATCCCTGCCAGCACCTCAGGGATGCAGATCCTCTCCCCTCAGCTCTGCACAGTCACCCAGAGCCGCCCCGGTGCCGCCCTCTGGGGCTGCTCGGATAAACTGATGACAGTTTCAAGCAGCCAGGGATCACAAGGGCCAAGAGATGCTTCACCTCTCCAACAAGCTCTTCTCCCTGCCGAGGTGACACAGGGCAGCGTTGCAGAGTGGTGAAATGCCAGAGTTTACTCCGAGGACAGTGCCTGAGCTGTGTTTTACCAGCTCAGCTCTCTAAACCCACCAAGAGGGGCCCACATTACTCAAAGCAGCTCCAAGCTCTGGCCCAGGAGCTGAGGGGAGAAGGTTCCAGCTCCCTCTTTCCCGTGGTTTGATCCTGCAGCTCCAGGAAAGCCACATCCCACCCTTCAGCTCCTCTGCACGGGCAAGGGAGATGCAGTTATCACCTGCTGGGAGACAACTGCTTTGTCCTGGGGGAAAACGGGGAGCAGGAGCAGCAGCTGGGATGCAGCAAAGCTGGGATTGCTCTGTGGGAACCAGCCCAGGTCCAAGGAGTCGCAGAGGGGACAAACCAAGGTGACAAACCCGGGGAAGGTGTGACAGAGGAGGAGAATAACCAGGGCCCAGGGCTGGGGGAGCGTTTGAAACAGGCAGGTGGAAGAGAGCAATTGGGAAAGCAATTCCCAAACCAGGAGAACCAAAACACCTGGCACAGATCCAAGCAGGAGCCTGGCAGCAGAGCACCAGTGGGACATATCAACGCTTTTTTTGTTGTTTAATACCTTGAACCAGAGCATCAGCAGCTTCCTGAGCAAATGGAAAGGCAGGAATTGCCTCCTGCCACGGTCCCCCCAGGCAGGGAACTGCCCTGTGCCCCATCATCACCCCAAACAGCTCGGGCAGGCACATTTCAACCCATTATCTTTGTGGTGTTCCTCATCACGTTCATCAGAGCAGACTGAAACCACCAGTGGCCACCAGCCCTTCCCGGGCTCCTCAGAGCAAACCTCACAAAATTCCAGTCAGGTTTGCAGTCTGGCAATGAGAAAATTCAGGGAATCAGTCCCTCTGAAGCAGCGTGACCCTGTGGGTTTATCCAGGCACAGCAGGCTGCAGCTGGGCACCGGGAATACGGGAAACACGGAAAACTTCAAAATAAGCAAAATAAGTTTTCAACACGGGCAGAGATGCCAGAGGATAATTATGGGTGTGGCCAGATGGTTCGAGCAGCTAAAAAAATAACAAGCTCGTTTCAGGCCAGAAAATCCTATTTAAACAAACACAGCTGGCAATGTCCCAGATCATCCTCCAAGCACACTTCCTTCCAGGAGCAGGGCCAGCCTGGAAAACGTTTTGCCATCGAGGCAGTGGGAAGGCAGGGCTGGTGACATCAGCATGTGTGTGTGTGTGAGCTGGGAGCACCCACACCTCCTGCTGCTGCTGCTGCTGCTCGGGGTCCGGGAGCCCTGTAGGGTGTGCAGGGAGCAGCCTGGAGCAAACATCCTGTTCATAATGATTTCCCGTGCACAAGAAACGCAGGGACTTCCTCACCCAGGGCTGCTGGGGGCACGCGGGGTTCCTGTGCCACATCAAAGCTGCTGCAAATCGCAGGGATCATCACACACTGGTTTAGTTTCCATGTGTGCCACCACAGCCACACCAGAACTCACCGGCGGCTCCACCTCTGAGTTATCCGAGCAACACAACGCAGTGACAGCCACAGCCAGAGCCCCCAGCTCCAAAATCACAGCTAAGGAGCTCAGCACCCCCTGGGCTCACTCCCAGCTCCACGGGATGCTCTGGCTGCACACACAGGAACAGATTTGGGCAGCTGCGTTGAAAGAGAAAGGAACTTGCTCTCACTACCTCTGAAAACCTTTGTGATTAAAAGTTTAAATAAAAAGGGCCCTTTTCTCCCACACCTTTAAGAAAACAAAAATGCAGAACTTTGCATGCAGATGCCACAAATTCTCTCCTTTTCAAAAGAACCTTTGCACCGGGCAACATTAAATTTGAAAGCGAAAGCCCGCTCAAGTTAAAGGGCTTTGCTGGCCACCTCGATTTTCCCCATGGCTCATCCTAATCCTGTGCTAATCACAGCAGGATCTGGAAGCATTTTGGGTCTGACAAAGCAGGACCAGCATCTCCTGCCCAGGTACCGAGGTGTCTCCAGGTGGCACCGAGCCTCAGCTCGCTCCTCCCATGCTGGGCAGGACGGCTCCTGCCTCCTGGGTGTGTCTGAACTCCTGGAACTTTCTATAACGCTGAAAAAACCCCAACAAACCACACACAAAAAGCTTATCTCGAAAGATAATTTCACCAAACACTGCCCAGTCGCCAGGGGTGGAACAGCTGATGGCCCTGAGCAGGGTTTGAAGCCCAGTTAGGAGGGGAGGACGTGCCCTCAGTCCGGCTCTTACTCACCCGGCTGGCACTCAGAGGGCAGTGCCCACCAGCCCTTCCCTGGCAGCACGGCAGAAAAGCCTCTCGCAGGCAGAAGTGGGCAGGAGGGTGGAAAACAAAAACCATCAGCTGGGAAAGCTGGGGGCAGCCCCTGCCCCGGGGGGCTCCCGGGTGCCAGGCACTTCCCACGGGCACCGGAGGCCACCAGGTCCCCTCAGGACACAGCAGCCCTTGGCTGGCAGCCCAGTGGCTGCCAAGGCACCCGAGGTGACGGCTGCCTGCAGCTTTCCCTGGGATTCTGCTGCTTGTGCAGGGCACGTGGAGGAGTTTGGGGTCACAGAGGTGCTCCAGAGCTCCCAGGGCCCATTCCTGTGTGGGGACACCGTGCCGAGAACTGCAGCCACCGTGGGCATCAGCACCAGCACCGTGCCCCCAGCATCCCCCTGCCCCCAGGTCCACCCCGCCCGGCCCAGCCACCGCAGCAGAACTGAAACACCTCGGCAGTTTCCTCCCCTGATCTGCAGCAGAGGGGTTCACGTTTTTTGCAAGCAGCCGCCGGAACCCACAGCATCCTGCTGGCACGGCCGCCTCCGGCACCCACGCTG
The DNA here is from genome assembly GCA_013399195.1 of Dicrurus megarhynchus. NCBI lineage: Eukaryota > Metazoa > Chordata > Aves > Passeriformes > Dicruridae > Dicrurus > Dicrurus megarhynchus. Next base: position 327,659 of record VXAD01009339.1, read on the forward strand.
TGCCACACGTCCGGGGCGGCTCGGAGGTGTCCTTGTCACCCACGAGTGTGGAAGCACCCCCGGCACAGCCTTGTGCTGGCACGGAGGGGCTGGGGAGATAAGAAAAATCAATTTGATAAAGGAAACTGCGCTCCACTTGCAGAGGGAGCTGGGGAAGGAAATGCTCTCGGGTTCCCTCCTTGCCACCCATCACACCTGGCCCACCTTCCCTCTCTCCAGGGTGTGGGGTTGGCACAGAGTTCCTGGGGGTTTGCTGCCGTTGGCAGCAGTCATTTCCACCTGGGTGTTCTCCAGGCACGGAAGAGGAGCGGGTGCAGCGCTCGGCAGTGGAGGATTCAGTCCTGCTCCACGTGGAGCTGACACTGCAGGGACACCACAGCAGCTCCCGGGGCTGAGCTGGGATGGAGGGGCAGGAGCAAGGAGCCAGATGTGCCCACGTGGGTGCCCCAGCAGGGCAGAGCAGGGCTGTCCTGGCACCACCACCCGCTTACAGCAAAAGCAGGTGAAACACAGCCAAACCAGCAGCTCCTGTGGTCCAGAGGGGCAGGAATCCTTCATGTTCAGCAAAAATCCCAACAAAGGGAAAAGGGAAAGAGCCAGAGCGAGCTGGGGGCCCTGGCTGCCTCTGGCTGTGCTGGTGCTGCAGACAGGGGTGAGCTGCCCGGTGTGAGGGTGGCAGTGAGAGAGGCACGGAACAGTCACAGGGACTCCCAGCTGCAGAACCTCCCTGCTCCAGGTGCTGGCCTGGCATTCCCCAGGCTGCCTGGCCCTGCCCTCACCCTGCACATCCCCGTCCTCACCCTGCCTGTGGTCAGTCTGCTGAGTCAGCACTGCCGTGAGCCGAATCCCACCCTTCCACCATGTCCAGCTGATGGACACTTCTTCCAAAGCTGCCTCACTTGGGAGCCAACAGCTTGTGAGGGAACAAGAGGACCCTGCTCCATGCTGGGGTACACAGGGGGAAAGAAACCCCCTTAGGGTGAATTTTACACAGCTTCTTTTTAGCCAGCAGCCCCTGCTTTTCCACTGGGGGATTGCCCGAAGGGGGAAGTCTGGATCCTCCTCCTGCTGCAGTGGAACTCGTGGCTGGGAGGCGAGAAGCTACCGAGGCAGCAGCACACGGCAGCATCGCCTCGGTGCAAACCCACAGGGCACGTCTGTCCCCCTGCCTGGCTTTCAACAGAGGAGTGCATTGAGCAACAGAGCAGCTGCAGAGCCCTTCCCCACCCTGCTGCCCTGTCAGCAGAGCAGGGGCAGGGCTGTCCCTCCCAGAGAGCCCCTGGAAAACGTTTGCCAAGCTCCCTGTGCTGCCAGTGATGAAGATGAAGGTTTTGGCCACGAAATCTGGTGCCCCCCTTCCTCTGCCAGGCACCAGCCTGGTGCCTTCCTCCTGCTCCTCTGTCCCTGCACAGCAAACGCAGGCAGGACCCCTCACACCACTCCCTGGCCATACAAGAGGAGCCCCATGTGGGAACAGCCCCCCCAATCCAAAATATTCCCTGGCTTTGGCACAGGCACAGCGCATCCCTTCAGTGCAATGAACCAGGACAGGACTGGGGTTCCTGGAGGCTCCTCAAAGCCCACACGGGATGGGAACACTGCCCTGGATCACAGGTGGTGGTGGGAAGCTGCAGGAAATGGTCCAGACCTGTCCATGAGCGACAGAGGAGTCACAGCAAGGCCGGTCCCTGCTCCCAGCACTGGGATCACACCCCGGGCCAGACAGGCTCCATCCCCAGCCCCGCAGGAGCAGGGGGAGGCTGAGAGCCCAGACAGTCCCCAGGGCTTTTGGTCTTGACTCAGAGGCAGAGCAGACTGAGCAAGGCCAGGAGAGCATCTTCCTGCAGCCCTCGGGCCTGGCTTGAGCAATGCAGGAACTTCCCTGCCCCGTTACCCACGGCGGCTGCTGAATTCCAGCTTTCCCAGCATCGGTGGCACCCAGCAGCTCCCCTCGCTGCTGCCAAGTCCCACAACACAGATGCTGTGGAAAAGAAAGGGCAGAGGCAGCAGCTGGCTCTGTTCTCAAACTCTGCACATCACCATGGCACTGAGAGGACTCTGACAGGTCAGGAGCACCTGGAGCAGGGGCCAATATCCACACAAATCCCATGGAGGGGATGATCCCAGCCCAGCAACGCTGGCTGCAGCAAACACAGAGCACAGCACCTGCTCCCAACATCTCCAAACACCTGGGTCACTTGGCTCCATCTCCTGTTCCTCTAAGCCCATCACAGTTCCAGCAAAACCTCTGGACACATTTCTGCTTCCCAGGACTGAGAAAGAGGGTTCAGCTTCTGAGTGACACAGACACCAGAGACAGAGCCACTCCTCACTGGTGGAAAGAACACGGGGATATATTTAGGCACAGGAACCACATTCAGAGAGGGTCAAGAGCCACATCCTTTATCTGTGTGACATCTGAACCCAAGTTCTGGTGGTTAGCAGTGAAGCTACGCTGTCCTGGTGGCTGCAAGAGGAAGTGGGATAAGGAACATGGGATCGGACCTTCGGGGAGCAGATCAGAGTGGGACCAGACCTGCAGGGAGCAGATCAGAGTGGGGTCAGACCTTAAGGGAGCAGATCAGAGTGGAGTCAGACCTGCAGGGAGCAGATCAGAGTGGGATCAGACCTTCCAGGAGCAGATCAGAGTGGGATCAGACCTTCCAGGAGCAGATCAGAGTGGGATCAGACCTTCAGGGAGCAGATCAGAGTAGGGTCAGACCTTCAGGGAGCAGATCAGAGTGGGATCAGACCTTCAGGGAGCAGATCAGAGTGGGATCAGACCTTCAGGGAGCAGATCAGAGTGGGGTCAGACCTGCAGGGAGCAGATCAGAGTGGGGTCAGACCTGCAGGGAGCAGATCAGAGTGGGATCAGACCTTCAGGGAGCAGATCAGAGTGGGGTCAGACCTGCAGGGAGCAGATCAGAGTGGGATCAGACCTTCAGGGAGCAGATCAGAGTGGGGTCAGACCTGCAGGGAGCCGCTCCCTCTCCCCTCACAGCACAGCGGTGTGCAGGACCACGGGGGGTGGATTTGGGGAGCACCACCTTGGCTTTTAAAGCCCATTTGGTCAGATCTCCTCCCTCCCTCCCAGTCAGGCTGTGCTGGAGCAGCTCTGTCTGAGCCTCCCCGTTATCTCCCCAGCCTTCCCCGCTCCGACCGAAGTCCAAGGATTCAGTTTACATTACGGAGCGGAGGGAGGAGGTGGATCACATTCCTACACCCACTGCACTTGGCACCTTCCCCACCAGCCTCCTGCCCAACGCTCTTCACCCCACACACGCCAAAGGGCTGGGAGAAAACGATGCCAAAGGGCTGGGAGAAAACGGGGAGCGGATTCCGCCGGTGCTGCTCATAAACCACCAGATGGGCTCGCCCAGAGCAAGGCTGAGCTGTTCCTGCTCTTTGCTGGGGGCTGAACACGGGGCAAGGCACAAAATCCTTCCCAGCCTCATTGCTAGAGCCCCACGAGGCCAGAGCAGCACCAAGACAAAAGGGGACAACACCCAAGAGCTGCCAGGACCCGCAAAAGGCACCAGCTCCAGCTCCAGCCGGCCCTCAGCACCCACCAGCTGTGGCACAAAACAATCCAGAAGCCACCAAAAGCCTCTTGGCTGCCCCAGAGCAGCACAAATGTCAAAAGCTGGCCTGACACAGCAAGTATGCTGTAGGTGGAAGTGAAATAATTCGCTCTCTGTAAGAGAGGGCTCCGAGCTTGCCAATTTTCCCTCATGGACAAGGACACCATTCAGAGACTTTAAATATAATAAACCTTTTCTGCCCCCTTTTCTGGACAAAATAACCTACAGAGAAAAATATTTGAAATCAGAAATGAAAAAAGGCTGTCCCCCATAAGGGGTGGGGGGAAGAAGATGCAGGGCAGGAAACGAGGAACACAAAGTTTAGGGAGTTTCAGAGCAGGAAAACTTTATGGAGAACAAAGTCAATACTCCTGGCGAAGTGCAGAGCTCCCTGCTGATCTTAAGGAAACTGGGGACGAGTTCTTCCCATTTAAATCACTGCAAGATGACAAAATATTTCCTTGGACTGCCCCCCACAGTGGGCAGAAATATTCCCATCCCTACTGCAACTTTGGCAGAACAAATTAAAACTCCTTTGAGTTCAACCAAAACGGTTTTGATGTTGCAAAAAGCATCTTTTGCTGCTGGGAGGGCTGCGAGTGGGATCCCTTTTCTCACCAAGTTATCAGCATTTTGAGGCCACTGAGTTCACTTTGTTACGGGATGGGAAGCAAAACTCCAAGAATCGTTTCAAATATAAATAGCAAAAAGGAAAAAGTTGCTGCTTCAGTGGGAAGATTCCCCAACCTCGAGTGCCCCGAGTCTGTGTCAGCATCTGAAAGAGATGATGCATTTCAGAAGGGCAAAGCTCACTGGGAGAGCTGGAGTTTGACCCAGCACACGTTTCCTGGTGCCTTTTATCAAGTCAGCAGTTCCAGCACAGCCCCAAAGCCTCGCCTGGCCGCGGGGACAATTCAGTGAAGGGGTGGCAAAGGGCTTGACAAGCTTTCCACTCCTGCCTGGCACATCCCTAGAAACAACTGTTTGTCCTAATCATCCCCAGATTCCCAGCACAAGGTGCCTGGATCCATCACACAGGCTGAGTGTTGCCGTTTAACAGTTTCAGTGAGGGCTTTGAAGTCAGTGCATCACTCCAGGCCATGAGGTCTGCAGAAGGACATCCCTCCCTCCCTCCCCTCCCTCCAAATGACAACTTTCGGGCTATATCTGAAACAGAATGAAGTTTAAACCTGCAAGCTATCCCTCATTGCAAGGTTTAGGCTGAAGTTGGGTTTCAAGGCACTGTCTCCTATCCACGGGGAGTTCATAAATATTCCTTTATATGCAAACACTGCTCCTTAGCATTCCCTTGGAGATCCAGCCAAGTGGGAACGTGGCTTATTGCAATGCAGTCCTAAACAAAGTTTTTAAGTGCTTTGAAAACTGATTTGCCTACAAGGCTTCTCGTCTGCTCTGCTTTTCTTTTCATGAAACTCCGGCCTCCTGTTATAACCCTGGACTGGGATTCAGCACCCAGGACTTATTCCCAAGTGCCATTTACCCCCTGGGGAAACTTTAGGCAAATCCCTGTCTGTGCCTCCACTCTCAGAGCCAGGATAATGACACCAGGTCTTTTATAAAGCATTCCAGGGTGTTCAGATGACAAGGCTGGGCAATCACAAGGAATTATTATGGCTTCAATAACCTCTTCATGCAACGTTATCCTGTGCAAAGGGTGGCAGACAAAGGCTTCTGTTCTGCTCTGGGTTGTCATGTTGGTACCTGTAGGAGCACTCTTGAACTCGGCTGGGCTGTGGCAATTTGCCTGACACATAAATCAGTTTTGGGGGTTGCTAAAAATCATTTGGTTTCCATCTGTTTTAAGGGAAAACCCCCCAGTTTTACCCAGAACAGGATTTGGAGTGACTTGCCAGGAGGCTGAGTGCTAAAGCTCACGTTCACAGCACGGAGTGGGCTCGTGGAACCTGCTGCTCACATCTCCAGCAGAAGAAGATTCAGCCCTCCAGGTCTTTGGGAATGGCCAGGCAGAGAGAAGGGAAGGAGGGTGTGACCCAGATCTCTGATCCACAGCATCCCAGCTGGCAAAGACACGGTCCCAAAGCTGGAGCAGAAGTGACCGCCCGCTGCAATTACGCTACTCTGAACAGCAAATTGCTGACCCTGGAAATGCAGGAAAGTGCCAAAAAACCACTGGGCTCCATCACTTTTTCCACTTTGCAGCTCTGGCCAAGATGAGGAGCTGCCCCTCAGGACACTGTGATATCCCTGCCACTCTCCCAGCTCCAAGCAATGCCCTGTCCCAGTGTGTGCTGCTATCTGCCCACACCTGCTCCTCTCCCACCCACTCTGCTGAAGTTCCTGGGGGTGTTTTGCAGTTCTGCCCAAATTCTGGACTGGTAGGAATTTGGAAACCGGTCCAGCAAACCCCACCCCCACACTGGTTTTCCCAGCGGGGCTGATCCTGCGGCAGCTCCCGAGCGCGGCCCAGCCCGGAGCCCAGGGAACAGGCAGATCTGGGAGGGATTGGGATTTATGTTCCTGCAGCTGGGGCAAGGAGGAAGGGAAAGGACTGCTGTTCCTCTAGGACGCTGGTGAGCTGTTTAACAAAGTTTGGGATCACTTTGTTTCCCTGGGTTTTCCCTCGGCTGCGTCCGACTCCCGCGAGCTGCAAACAACAAAGTTCAAGAACTTCTGGGGGAAGTTTGGGACAAAGCTGCAGGAGCAGGAGGCCAAGTAGGAAGGGCTGCAGCTCCGCTGCCAAGAGGAGTTTTTAAGGGACACAAAGAGCCATGGGATTCCTCAGGGACAGAGGGCTGAGCCCTGCTCGGGTCCAGCACTCACACAAATGGCTCCCCACAGGCATCCAGCCAAGCTCAGGCTGCTCACCCTGCAAGACATCCCTGCAAGCTGTGCTAACCTCCCTTTGCTAAGGAAAACTGCAGGGAATCTGATCCTGCTATCTGCTCTTCTGTTTGTTTTAAAGAAAAGGTATTGCCAACCTCAGAGCACAAAACGCTGCAGATGCTTTACATAGCCCGGCAGTCGAGAGCATGGGATAATGAGCGTTGCTTTATGCGACAGGATTTTCAAGAATGCCCAAATCTCCAGTCAACATCCATATCAAAGGGGGAGCAATCCCAAAAGTCCCCGGCTGAACAGGTCAGGGCCTGCCCACAGAAAATGCAAAGGGCTTTTTTTAAGGCGAGTACAAAGAGCAGCGCAGAGCCGGTGTCTCTGTGCCAGCTGCAGCAGTTTGTACCCACCCAGAGGAAACCCTAAGCTGATTAAACGAACCATTCCCCAAACCAGGCAGGGTTACCTGCACGCTGCAGCAATCCCTGCTTTGATCTCCAGGAAACTGCTGTTTATTCAAAAACCCGTTTGCCATGGCAACTGTGGGGCAGAGAAAAGGAGGGAGGGGGAGAGAATTCCCCAGGGCTTCCCTAGGAAAGCTGTCCCACCACCAGCAAAGCGGTTCAGCACCGGGGCCAAATGATATTTTAATTAATTTCTAGAGAATCCCGCAGACTTGGTGCTGACAGCATCTCGACAGGTCCCTGGGTTTCCTGCCCTGCTGCCATCCTGTTGGGATGTCTGGACACAGTCACCATCCCCTGGGAGCAGAGGTTTCCTGCAGGAAAGTTCAAGTCCTTCACAGCAAACAGAACTCTCCTCCCCGCTCATCTTATCACCGCTCTGGCTGCGGGAGGAGACACTCAGAAACAGCAGAGGGATTCAGCAGCAGCAGATCAAAAGTTCCTCCCTTCCTCTGAGGTCTCAGTCTTTTTGTTGTTGTTGTTTTGGAAGGGGAAAAAAAAAAAACCAAACCCCAAACATGCAGCCCTCGAGAGGGACACAAAACACAAGAGCTGTTGTTTTTCTTTCCCACGTTGTAATCATTATCAGTGAAAATTCCGTTCAAAGCAAGCAAAGCCCATTTCAGTGCCCTTCCTCAGCCACAAATAGCTCTAAAAAGTCCATTTTTAAAGCTGTGTTATATTGGGTGAGGGGGATTTGCTCCTGTGTTTCCAAGTCCTGCATCACAGTGCAGGAAAAGAGACTTTAAAATGTGTCCCAGCCACAAGGACTCAAACCAAACTCTTTTTTTAAGAAAGTAGGAGATTCTCAGCTTTCATTTGGTGCCCCCATTTCCAGCAGCCGGGATTTATGCAAAAGAACATGAAATGCCACGGGGCTTGTAATATAAATAAAATAAAACCCCGAAAGCTCCCACCAGGGCAGTTTTGCAGCTTCCCTGGGCTGTTTTCAAGCAGCACAAGACTTCTTGGCCTCTGCCACGAGCAAAGAAAAGGAGATGGAGGGGGATGGAATGAGATAGGAGCTGCTGGCAGAGGATTTATTTGCCAAGAAAGTTCATGCTGGATGCTGTTACCCCACCAGTTTTATTCCTGGGGACTCACTGGGGTTCTCTCCAAACCCTTCCTCACAGTGGGCTTTGCTCCATCCCACACAAGAACTGGGGTTTTCCTCCTTTTATACCCGATACCAATCAGGTATAAAACCCAGAGGGATTCTCTGGTTTGTGCTCTCCTTTCAGTGCTGTGGATTTCCGAGCAGCTGCTGGAGGATGAGCCACTTCCCCTCGCACAGAAAGGGCTTTTGCCCCATAAATATTTCATGTCCCCTCCTGGCTGCTGGAGCACAGAGCCAGGGCCTGGCAGAGGAGCCACGGGGACCTGACACAGCTCAGGGGGACGAGGAGGCTTCTGCAGCAGCAGCAGCCACCACGAGGGCCAGGTTTCCTCACACATTTTCCTTGTTAATTCAGGGAAAGAGCGGCCAGAACGATTTAGGAAGAGCCCCTTCGGGCCGAGCCTGCTTGTGGCACTGAGCTGTGAATTATTCCAGAGCCATCCAGGGGGTTGGGCACATCTGGACCTGCTCACTTGGAATATTCTCTTTCCACGCTGGGCTGTGAGGAGCAAGGAGGCCACAGCGGGTTCCTGACCAGACAGGCACCCCCAGAAGTTTTAGCCAGAGCCACTCTGAGCCAAGAGCACAGCAGAAGCCAGGCCCCCACCATGCAAATGATCCAGGAAAATGCTGCTTCAAACAACTGCACAGACAGAACTGGGGATGGGATATGGGCAGAACAATAAAAGCTGCTGTTTATATTTGGATGCAAATTCTCCCCAGCAGCACTGGTCACCGAGAAAAAGGAAGCTTTTGACTTTAGGGAAAAGCCGGTAGGGACTAAAAGCCTTGCAGAAGTGAAACAGCCTGGCTTAGTGACTCCCCTCCAAGCCAGGAAAACACTGGAGCATTAACAAAACCAGCCCCAGCAATGAAATGCAAGTGCTACTCCAATCATTAAATAAAGAGAAGGATCCTGCTCCCAGAACAATGGCCGGGGCTGTAACGTGGGTTTGAGAGAACCCCAGCTCCTGCCCTCGTGGGAGAGCTCAGACAGGAGGCTCTTGTTGCAGTGGTTCCAGAGAGGCTGTTTCATTTTAGTAGGTCGGCGAGCACTTGACATCACAAAGCAGTCCCTGGACAAAGCAGAGCCGAGGAACTCTGCAATCCCTTTTCCCTCCAGGAAGGAAGGCAAAGCTTCCTACGGCAGGGAGGAGGTGGAAGAGGGAAGGGGAGGGGGCTGACATTTGAGAGAAGGAACCAGGCCCACGTGGAGGATGCAGGAGAGCAGGGAGGTAAAACCAGGCAGAGGAAGCAGCCTCATCTCTCACCCCGGCTCAGGGTGTGTTTGCCTTTTTACTTTAGGCCAGATTAATCCTGGCTGCAGTTGCAAACCATCCAAACGCCGAGTCCCCTCCTAGAAGGGATGTTTGCCCTTCCCTTCCTCAGCAAGGTACATATTTACTTTGTTCTTTAACATAGAATCCATCCAAAATACCAACTGGACAACTCAGCTCCCTCGAGACCAGAAAACAGAGCAGAAACTCTCCAGCCCTCCAAGCTGGGTGTCCCAGAGAACTCAGGGGCTTTATCCACGGATTTTTAAATAAGAAGACACGTGCTGACATTGCAAAAGGTGCTGCTGAATCAGCCCAATGAAACATCCCTCTCCTGCATTGCTCAGCCCAGGAATGAAGCAGACAGGGGCTGTGTTATCCCCGCTCAGCCCTCGGCACCGCAGGCAGGGACCGGCGGCTCCAGCAGCTCAGCTCACACAAGGGCAAGTCCCCAAAGCTGAGATCTCTTCTTTACCTCTATTAAATGTACTCAGGGAGGCCACAAAGGTATCTGAGACATTAAAAACAGGAAGGAAAAAGCACCACAGCTGCTGAACGCACCCGCTGCCACTCTCCTGACTTCCTGCAGTTAAAGGAGGAGCAGATGAACTGGCCGAGGAGATGGGTTTGGAAATCCTCCTGTTCAGCTGATTTCCACAATCCTGACACAGGCACAGAGTTAGCTGAGTACCCAAGGGATCATTCCCTCAGCCCCTCCATCCCCTGCACAGCACAGCAAGGTGCCTTTCATGCTCAGCTTCCTCTGCTGCCAGGCACTCCGAGAAAACAGCAGGCAGGGAAATAAAAAATAATACATAAACCTGCCGGGCTAGGGGAGAGAGTTGCAGGAACCTGCTGTTCCAGCCCTTGCACCAGCCCACTCGATTGCATTTTATGTCCCTGCACCTCCACAGCCACGGGAAATGGAGCTCTTGCTATCAGGTGTCTCTGCATTGCAAGTGCTGAGCCAGAAATCAGCTCCAAATCCAAAAAATCCGTTGGAAGAGTTACCCTTCCAGCTGACGTTTTAAAAGAGGGGATTTAAAGGAGAGAGGAACTTTTTGGTGATGCTTTTTCTACCGTTACAAACCCTAAATGTTGGAATAAACCCAACTCCAGCTTCCCTGTGAAGATCCCTTTGGCCTTCCCTTGGGTATTTACGAGCAGCTTTAGTTAGAGGAGAGTTTGGTCATAAAGACAGCGGGGAAAATGCAGGCCCTGATCCCACAGGGACTCATTTCTGACGTTCAAGCAGCTCCAGAGGTTTTGCTTCACCACCACCAGCCCCTTCCTGTGAGCAGAGCGAGGATGCCACAGGTCCCAGCTGGGGACAGCCCTTACCCAGAGTTTGCCGTCCCAGTAGAAGGCTCCCAGCAGTTGGACGATGTGGGGGTGGTCGCAGGTGGCCAGGATCTCGATCTCCACCATGTAATCCTCCAGCTCATCCTCGCTCTTGGTCTCGATGACCTTGGCAGCTGCCAAAGCGCCCGTTTCCTTGTTCTTGGCCTGCAAGACAGAACCAGGGTGAGTCCAGGGAAAGCGAGGAGAGGCAGGAGCACAAAATTCCCGCTGTTCCAATTCCTGCCAGGCTCCACTGGCCCCAGCCATAAAACCAGGAGGGAAACTTGCAGAGGCATTTCTGCTTCCTAAAGCTGCCCACAGCTTTGCAGAGTGGCTGGATCCTCCTTCCTCCCTCCAGGCTCCAAAGCCCACACCACTTCCCATCACAGGGAGATGGAAACTTTGAGGAAAGGAGATGGATCCTGTTGTTTGCAGCATGGGGGAAAAAAGAAAAAAAGAAACAAGGAAACCTCGAAGTATAGAAGTTTTCTGATGATATCACAGGTGAATTACTAGAAATCCTAAATATGCAGAGAAGACAACCAAGACCTATCTGAGGGTGGAGCCGGAGGGGGGTTGGGCTCTGCTCCCAGGGAACAGGGACAGGAGGAGAGGGAACGGCCTCAGGCTGGGCCAGGGCAGGCTCAGCTTGGACAGCAGCAGGAATTTCTCCATGGAAAGGGTGCTCAGGCCTTGGAACTGCCCAGGGAGGTTTGGAGTGCCCATCCCTGAAGGTGCCCAAGGAAGGGCTGGAGGTGGCACTCAGTGCTCTGGGCTGGGGACAAGGTGGGGATGGGGCACAGCTGGGACTCGATGATGTTGAAAGTCTTTTCCAAACTCAAGGATTCTGTCACTTTGTAAAATTCACAGTCCAGCTGCACCAGGAGATGTGTCACATGTGGGAGAGGGGTGAGGAGCATCCCAAAATTCCCAGAAGTTCACTGAGTCAGCAGATCACGGCACAGAATTCCCTCCGGCTCACCCCCTGCTCCCCACTGACACAATTCCAGCTCCTCCTCCCCCATTTTCCTTCCATCACACCCACCCCAGGCTGCCTCTCCTGCAGGGAAACAAATCCCACTGTGGATGGAATCCCTGGAGGAGCCGGCCAAGCTCTGCTTGTGACCTTTCCTCCCGTGCTCCAGTTTACATCTCCGTGTTTGGAAAACCTACGGGGGAGCTTTCAGGAGGATTAATTCCTGCTGCAAACACCACAAGCCCCTCTGAACAGCTTCACACAGCTTGGGTGACACTATAACCGTGCCCCAAGGGACAGGCTGGGGAGGGGAGGAAGGAATACTGGGAAAACAGAGGGAGGAAAATGAGGGATCCCTGAGTCTCTGCTGTGTTTTGAAGTCTTGCTGCATTCCAGGAGCTGGCAGGGACAGCTAGCTGTGTCCTTACCACAGGGGACAAATCCATTTCCATCTGGGCTCGCTGCCCAAAGGCAGGACAGCAGCTCCCGCTGGTTTCAGGAGAAATTAGGGGGTTTCTGTAGCTCGGCTTGGTTGGGTTGTCACCAAGCTGCCAGCAGACGCTCTCACACAGAGAGCAGGGCAGGGGGAGACGTGGAAGGAGCACGGGGAGAAGCAGAGCCCTTCCAATGGGAGCCAGAAGTGCCCCACTGTGTTTGCTCTGCACTTACGGGGCTGGGAGAGCTCCAGGGAGGGGAAGTAAATATTGTGAGAAGAGGTGGGGCTTCCCCTGCAGGTTTGCTTCCCACCGGCGGGGGCCCTGCCAGCTCAGCCCCTGCAGGATGCTGGGGCCCAGCAGGCACCTGGAAAAACCCAGGAGCAGAGCATGGAGCTGGGCTGGGGGTCAGGGTTTGCAAATCCTGCAAATTGTGGTGGGGGGAGTGACCAGAGCCCGGCCTGGCCTCGGTCACTGTTATTCCTACATCCCATGGGTGACCAGTCCCTGCCCAGCTGGGAGCCCACCTGCACCCACCTGGTGCTCAGCTTTAAAGGCGGCCAGAACAGAGTGACCTCTGCATTTCTCCACCACGCTGAGCTGTCCTGAACAAGCGTTCACCCACCCTTCCCCATCTCCTGGTCCCTGAGCTCCAAAGGGGGAGCAGCACTTCACCATCCCATGTCCCACGTGCCCCCAGCTGGCACGGGGAGGCCACAGCTTGGGCACCCCAGCAGGAGTGAGAGCAGCGTCTCCAAGGAGAAATCAGCTCAGGACATCACCAGCTCCTGATGCAACAACACTTGGGAGCCAGCGAGCTCCTGTGGGCAGGGGTGGCACAGGGATGGCGTGGGCATGACCCCATGATAATGTCACTGCTGCAGCCAAGGGCACTTCCCAGAGGGGACCAAAATGCACCTCAGGATGGCAGAAGAAGCTGGAGTAGGAAGAAGACCTGAGATCATGGGGTGAGCAGAAGATTTTGGAAAATTATCTCCCCTGTAGTGTGGAGAAGACACTGGTTACCCCACACAGCAGCTTTGGGAGCACCAACACCAGTACAGGCTGGACAGTTCATCCCTTCCTGAGGTGCCCACGGCCCCTCCAAGCCCAAATTCCAGCTGTCCTGTTCCCACCACATGTTCCCATGACAGGGGGAGATGCACAGTGCCTGGCACGGGCACTCCTGAACTGAGCTCAGCAAGTCACGTTTCTCATTGCCAAAGTTTTGGAATTCCAAGGATCTTCTGCCCGTTTCTCCCTTTCTCTTCATCTGCTCGTCCCCCCAGCCCTGACACCAGGCCACAGCCACACCCCAGCAACCTCCCAGCCTGTGAGATCCCAAGAAACTGCTCGATGCCAGTCCCTCCTCCACTCCTGGACATTTCAATCCCATGGATAATTTGTCCTTGGGCTGCTAATTAGCCCCCCAAAAAATTCAAGCAGACAGCTGCCAGCATGGTGCCCAGGAGGTGCTGCTGAACTGCAGGGGGGTTCACTTCAGTCCCTTAAACCCCAAAAAACCCCTCGTGACCACCACCAGCCCCTGGGCAAGTCAACGGTGACAGGTCCTTGCGGGAACGGGGCTGGAATGCGCATTCCACAAATGTCCCATAAAAGTTACTCAGTAAACCACTTCCAGAGGGCCATGCCAGGAGCCAAGCAGGAAACAACGCAAAGGATCCTCCTGGAGAACTCTGGAGCACAGTGGGTGCTGGCCTTGCCACTGCCAAAGACACCGGGAATACCAGGAAATAGGGGATGAGTAGGGTTGCTCCTGGAAGGCGGAGAGGGAAACCACTGCTGGGTTTATGGATTGGAGGGGTGAGAGGTGCCTGCTCAGGTGACAGAAGCGGCTGTTCGGCCTTTGCCTGTGACTCACCCCGCAGCAATTGTGAAATCCGGAGTGTGACAAACACAGGAACTATTTTTAAGCCCTGAAAGAACACATTACCGGAAGGCTGGATGGTTCAGGACGGCCAGTTTCTAGGTGAGGCAGAGGAAAGCCCTGCGTGAACTCTCACTGCCACAAAAAAAGGAGAACTGAGAGCTCCCCCATTGCTTCACCTCCGCTCGTTTGCACCCGGTATCTTCCCAAGCCACGGGACCGTCCCTTACAGGCTATCGTGCCACCATATTTTTGGTGTGAGCTCTTCTTTCCCCTCCTCGCCAGCCTTGTCCCCATGCCAGGAGAGCTGATGCTTCAGATATCACCGAGTTAAAGCCCCAGGAGCAAAGAGCCTGGAGGTGCCAGTGATGCTGCATTTGGGGGGGGGATAGCTGGGCCTGCCCCACCCCAGCACGCTCCTGCCCCGTGTCTCTGTGTGCAACTGCTCCCTCACACATTTCTCAGGGATTACGTAAGGATTAATTGCCTCCTGATGAACCTGGCCCCAGCTCTCTGCATCAATAAACAAACACAGAACAGCCAGGCTTGAGTCAGGGCTCGTGGCGGTGTCAAATAATCAACGGGAGCTGGAATGAAGGCACCTCCCCGGTGGGGACAGGCGGAGAAAGCTGTTCAGCCTGGAGAAGGAAAGGTTGTGTGGAGACCTCACGGCACCTTCCAGTGTCTGAAGGGGCTACAGGGAAGCCAGAGAGGGACTTTTCACCAGGAACTGGAGTGCCAGGACGAGAGGGAATGAGTTCACACTGCCAGAGGGCAGGGATGGATGGGATATTGGGAAGGAATTCCTCCCTGGGAGGGTGGGAGGCCCTGGCACAGGGTGCCCAGAGAAGCTGTGGCTGCCCCTGGAAGTGTCCAAGGCCAGGCTGGACGGGGCTTGGAGCACCTTGGGACAGTGTCCCTGCCCGTGACAGGGGGTGGGATGAGGTGACCTTTAAGGTCCCTTTCATCCCAAACCATTCCATGACTCCCAAGCCTAACAAGCCCCCAAGAGCCACTTCAGTTTGTCTCCATAAATGAGGCCTCTTTGGGGTTTTGTCTGAAACACTGGGTTCAGGCCCTGGTGCCACCAAGCAGAGAGGCTGGTGACAAGTGGGCAGTGGGGACAGCAGCACAGCCCACGTTGGGCAGGGCTCCGACTGCACCAGCACTGCTGCTCTGGCAGCTGTGGCAACACTTCAGCAAGGGAAGGGGAAGTGGCTTCTGAAAAACCCAAAAACCGTTGAAAAAAAAATAAAAGAAAAAGCAGAAATGCCTTGCTTTGGTTTTACAAGCGAAGGGCAGGGCAAGCAGCCCCACCAGAGAGCTCAGCTTCAGGCACGGCCTCGTTTTCTGGCTAGGCCTGCCAAACACAAGTGTGACCAAAGCACAGCACAAACACCTCTGCTGGCCTTAAAAGCTCAGCAGTGGCCCAGCAAAGGGGGGCAGAGGTAAGAAGCCCACAGAGCAGCACAGCACCACGTGATGGTTCAGACCTTGCACCCAACCAGCCGCAGAAAGAGGCACAGCGAGAGGGTTTGGGGCTGTTTTGCTGTGTTTAACCACCCACAGACACCAGGCAGACCTCGTGGGCCTGGGCTGGGTGAGACACGTGCAAATAAACAGGCAAGGTTTGAGGAGAGGGAAGTTCCACACTGACCCAGCATCTTCGGCCTCAAACTGGAACATCCTTCAGATCACCATCCCTGAAAGAGCACAGCGCTCCAAGTGAGCATTCCTGGCCTGGTCTTCATTCAGCCAGCGCCACAACATCGAGAAAATAAAAAAGAAATAGAGGGGGAAAAGCCTTTCAGCCAGGTCTGAGTTTCCTAGCAACTTCCTGCAACAAATTTGGTCCACGGCGGGCTGCGGGAGCAGGGGCTGAATGGCTGCGACACCCAAGAGCCAGGGAATGGGTTTAGGCTGGCAGTGGCAGGGCTGGCTGGCTGGCAGCCCTCTCGCACTGGGCTGAAAAGCAGAATAAAGAACTCAGCCCTTCCCTATCTGCAGAGCCCAGGGCTGCCAGGGTGGCCCAGCACTGCTGGCACTTCCCACTGCAGGAGGAATATGGGGCAGGAGCAGCACAACGATGCCAGCAGCTCCAAGCGCCGAGGAGAACCAACACCAGCTCCCTTCTCTGCCTTTCCCACCTCCCCAAATGCCACACAGATTTTGGCTGAGCAAATAAGGACAGGAGCCCCGGGAACACGAGCACGGGGAGGCGAGGAAGGTCAGGAAGGTTTCCATGCGCTGCCTGGGAAGAGCAGACGTTTGGGAGGTGGCACCGAGGTGCTTTTCCCCAGCCAGGAGGCAGAAATCAGGGAATGCAGCTCCAGCAGGAATGGTGCCACGGCTCTGCCCCGTGCCAGGGACACGCTGCCCGTTCCAGCCCCGATCCCACATCCAGACGCTGCTCCTGAAGGGAGCTGCGCCCTCCCTTTGCCATGGGAGCAAAGTGTGCTTTTGCTCTTCTCGCTGAATCCCTGTTCCCTCTGGATTCAGGCCGAGCCAGTGGGTGAGGGGACAGCACAGCCACCCCCTCACAGCCCTTGGGGACCCCCAGCCACAGGGGGCTTCACCTGAGACTCACAAGGAGAACCCCACATTTACAGACAGCAGCACCCCATGGACGAGAAAAAGAACCTTTTCTGCGAGGAAGCTGGACTCTCAAGAGACGAAACATTTTAAAATATCGTGCTGGGAGGGGTTTTTGTGAGCAGCAACAATTGCCACGTGCTCAAGGCTCATCTGAGCTGCCCACAGCTCCCACTGGCAGCAGCGATGCCAAGATCTGGGCCGTGCCACTGAAGTCATTGTCCAAATATTTAGGCCACGGAGAGCTATCCCTGTCCCCTGTCACACCGAGACAGCCACAGAGCACAGGGCTGCGGCAGGGATGGGGCATCCCACGGTTCCATGAGCTGAAAGTGAACACCAAGTTTAAAGTTCAGCCAGGTTTAACATTGTTAAACCTTCCCATTCCTCTTTCGCAAGCTAAAAGATTTTAAGGAAACCTTTCAGCTGTTCTAAAGGACAAGACCACGATTCAAGCCTACATTTTTTTGCGGCCAATCAGCTCAAACTTCCCCTGCTTTTGTTTTCCTTCCCTTTTCTTTTTCTAAGTTAACTCGGCAGATTAACATCTCTCCGTGACACCCTTTCCAGGAATTACAGGTTAAATCGTAGAATCGCAGAACGATTTGGGCTGGAAGGGACCTTAAAGCTCATTTTGTTGCCATGGGCAGGGACACCTTCCACTGTCCCAGGCTGCTCCAATTCCTGTCCAGCCTGGCCTTGGGCACTTCCAGGGATCCAGGGGCAGCCACAGCTTCTCTGGGAACCCTGTGCCAGGGCCTGCCCACCCTCACAGGGTGGAATTCTTTCCTAATATCCCATCTAAACCCGCTCCCTCATGGATCAAACCAAGAGCAGAGCCTGAATCACCTGAGCCAACCGAGGCAAACCCGAGTGGTGCAGGCTGGGGGGATGAGCAGAGAGGGCTGCGAGTGACAGGGACACCCTCAGTGACAGGGACACCCTCAGTGAACACCCTGGAGTGACAGGGACACCCTGGAGTGATAGGGACACCCTCAGTGAACACCCTGGAGTGACAGGGACACCCTGGAGTGACAGGGACACCTTCAGTGACAGGGACACCCTGAATGACAGGGACACCCTGGAGTGCCCAGGAACGGCCCCGCTGCTGCGAGGCAGCTGCACAACATCCAACAATCAGCCTTTCATTACCCCCACTTCAAAGCCGCGTTTCTTGTCCGCAGCACGTACAGCACCGATAGCAGCACGACACATCAGATAACCCAAATTCGCCTTTTTAAGCGTGTCTTGGAGAAGAAAGGAGAACAAGGGCACAAAAGACGGCGCTGGCGACTCGCCGTGGCCCCGGGGCTCGGCAGGATGGAGCTGTTTGAAGGCGATTTGAAGGGAATAAAGCGAATAAAGCGAATAAAGCCCCTTTCCCAGCGTGCGGGGGCTGTGGGCAGCCTGTCCCCACCCTGCCGCCTTATCGGGGAGCCAATGTCCCCATCAGCAGGCGCTGGGGAGGGCAGATAGCGCTGCACAAGAGGCACGGGAGCAGCAAAACAATCCCCCCACGAGAAAGGCAGCGAGGCCCTGGCCGTCCTCCAGGAGCCAGAGCAGCCCCTGCCAACGTGGGAGCTTCTCCATGCCCGCAGGAGTCCTCGGGCACCGCTCGCTGCTGGCATTAATGCAGCAATAAAGCGGTAAAGCCTCGGTTTTGCAGGGCTGGGAGGTGATGCTGGGGCTGCAAGCAGCCAGCACTGCTGGTTTCGCCCTGAGCATCTTCCCTGAGAGCAGCACAGCAGCTCAGGGGCTGCCACTGCCACTCGTCCCTCCCAAGCGATGCAGCCCTGGAGTGCCAGCATAGACCCTCTGAGTTTCTGAACGGTATCCTAGGTGTTTTCCCAAGAAAAGAGCTCTGCTTTTCTTTCACGGCAGCTTGGGAAGGGCCTGAGTTAGGAACTTTTCCAGGCCGTGCCAGGCTGGCACCCACTGACCACAGCTCCCGCCTGCTGGATTCGAGATCATCCATCCCATGAGCTTTGGGGGAGGTGGTGACGGAGCTCGGTCACCTGTGGGTCCTCTCTGTGCCTCTGGCCTTGCCAAAGCCGCGGCGTTCATAGAATGAGAGCTGGAAAGAAACAGTTCCTCCCCACCCCCCTCCTGCTTTTCAGCTTCGTTACCCTCTGTTCAGCTGGTTCCTCGTGCAGTCAGATCCTCTTTTGCTGCAACAAGACTTTCTATAAAAGCAGGGAAATCCCAGAAGTTTCTGCTGGCCGCGGGTTTCTCTAGGTCTGCTGTGTATGTACGATCCAGACTCCACTATAAATTTCATTCTTTTTAATTAATATGTATTTAAATGAAGCCTGTCCTACTTTTGGAAACCAAGTTCAGCTTTGCTCAGCTGAGTGCGCGGGAGCCCAGGCCACAGCTCCAGACAGGATTCCACAAGGCAGGAATACCCCAAACACTCCTTCCTCCTGCTCACACCTGGCCTCAGAAGAGCAAACCCTACTAAACCCAGCCAATTTTTCCACCTCTCCACACCTAAATTTCTCCCACAAATTTGTCCAGAGCACAAAGCCCTGCTCAGGGCTGCCAGACCTTTCCAAGGGAACACAACACATGGCACACGGGGCAGGATGCAGGCGCAGGATTCCGTCACCTCCCCGCGCTTCCGGCTGTGGAAAAGGGGCGGAAAACAGGCAGGAACTTCACTCAAACATCCTGAAAACCTCAGGGCCGTGCAAACACTCAGCCTTGCTCCCAGCAGTGCCTTTAGTGAGAAGCTCAAGTGGGCTTTAAGGTGGTTACAAGAGAATGATTCAAATTGTTCCCTGAATTTCGGGCGCGTACGTTCTCCTGGAGTATGGTGGGTTATTCTGCAGGCTTTTGGGGGGTTATTCTGCAGGGTTTTGGCAGCTGAGCAGCACAAGAGGGCAAACCCCTTCTTTCACACCCCACCTTGCACTCATCCCCACTTAGGGTAGTGCTCCAGATATTAAAAAAAAAAACCAAAGGAAGGCAATAAAAAAACCTCAGATGAAGGGAAATTGTGCCTCAGGTTATTACCTAAAATAAGGATTTAGAGCACAGGGCACCCAAATAATTTGGGATTCTTCAATGAGCAAACAAACTCTTGCATGAGAATTCAAAACCCAGCCATGTCCATGTGCCAGCCAGAACGGAGAACAGGAGAAGAGATCAAAGCAATGGAGAAGTGAAATGTTGCTAAATACAATAAAATAACCCTTTGATTTCTGGCACAAGGTTAAACCTCACCCTCCTTGGCAGGGTTAAAACTCCACAGAAGCAAAAATTTACCTGAATATTCAAGTTCCAGAAGGAGTGAACTTCTGGTTGTAGATACGTGGTCTCCACTGGGACATTTTTATTCTCATTTGGGTCAAAATGGGGATGAAAGGAGCTGAAGATGAGCTGTTACTGCCTGACAGGCTGACACCCTCAGCCTGCAGTAAATTAAGTTTCTCTGACAATGTTTTCCTTGGTGTGAGGCTGGGGTTAATAAGTGAGGCATTCAGATACGACAACAGACTAAAAACCAAACCAGCCATCTCTAAATTAGCTTTATTCTCCAAGTCACCTACTTTGGATACATTATACACGTTTAAAATAGGAAACATTTAAATAATTATTTAAGTTTTCCTTTCTCTCAGAGGCCAATTAAGTTATTTTACAGTGTTTACCTGGTTCCTGTCACCACCTGAGAAACCTGAGCAAATAAAAGGAATCACCCAGGAGTGAGTGTTGCTAGACACAAATGGGTTTCCAATGCCCTTCACAGAGCAGAATGGCAACAGGATTTCTACTGGTGCTGCTTTCAGAAGGATAAATGGAAAAGGGATTTAAACATGACTTTTAGGAATTGTGTTTTATTAGAAGAAAGGATCCTTCACTAAAAACTTTCACTCACTGGGTGTTTAGCTCTCAGTTTTTTAGAGAGTTTCTGTCAAATAACGTGGCAGAGACAAGAAGTAAACACCAAATCCCTCTGTCCTGACCTGCAGTCACCTGCCTCCCTTCCTGGCCTATTTATTTCTCAGTTTTTCAAAGGCAATACCTCCTCAAATGATCTAACGAGGCCATCAAACCCCAGCTGGCCAAGAGGCAATTCCCACCCCCATTCCAAACCGCGCCTGTCACACAGGTGTGCCCAGGAGCCTCCGGATCCCCGGCCCTCTCCTGGCACCCCAAACCCCCCCGGCTCCACCCCGCACAGGAGAGGGGACATTTCAGAGCCGGGGACAGCAGGAACGCCGCTGCTTTGGAGTGCAAAGTCCAGGGAAGCTTTGGTCTTTGAAAGCCCCATCCCTAAACCCCGAGGTTAAACATTCATGGCCCTGGACACGGCTCCTCTTCGCCCTCCAAGTTTCCTGCCGGCGACGACCGCGGGGATACAAATCCCATGCCACCCCCGGAGGCTCAAAAAACTTGGGAGACAGCCCTGGAAGTGCCGACTTCCAAGAAACCTCCCTCCATTCATTGCACCGGCGGGCTTGGCAGGGAGCGCCCGGGTCTCCTCACAAAAGCATCGCTCTGCAAACGGGCGATTCAGGGCGACAAAAAAAAAAAAAAAAAAAAAAAAAAAAAAAAAAGAGAAAAAAAAAAAAAAAAAAAAAATTTTTCT
>VXAD01009339.1:348789-358816 GCA_013399195.1 Dicrurus megarhynchus
GAAAAAAAAAAAAAAAAAAAAAAAATTAAAAGGCAAGAGAGGAAAAAAAAAAAAAGAGAAAGCTTTTCTCGTTCCTTTCCCCTTCCCGGAGCGCTGCGTTCCCAAGCCCAGCTCAGCCGCTGTGCCCGTCCGGCTCCTCCCGGCTAACGGGATGCGGGACCCGGCCCCGCTGCGTCCGGGGAGCGGAGCCGCTCCGAGCCCGGGCCGCGGGGCCGCAGCTGCTCCCGGAGCCCCTCCGAGCACCCACCTTGTAGACTTTGCCGAAGGCTCCATCTCCCAGCTCGCCCACCACCTCCCACACCTCGCCGGGGTCCAGGTCGCGGCGGACGTGCTCGTATTCCTTGGAGCGGCGCTTCTCGAAGGCGGAGAGGCGCAGGATGCGGCGGAAATTGGCGAAAGCCATCCCGGAGTGCGNTGGGCACGGCACCGCCCCGCACGGCATGGCTCGGTCAGGGGATGGCACAGACACGGCTCGGTCCGGCTCAGACAGGGCACGGTCCGGGTAGGGCACGGCACAGACAGGGCACGGCCCGCCCAGACTGTCATGGCTCATCCCGGGCACGGTTCAGACCGGGCACGGCTCTGCCCCGGCCCGGCACGGTTCGCTCTGGGTACGGCCCGGCACTGCCCAGCCGGGTCAAAGTTCGCCCTGACCGGCACGGCTCAGCCCGGGTACGCTCTGACCCGTCGTCTTGGCACGGTTCAGCCTGGGTACGGCCCGGCTCGGCTCAGCCTGGCACGCCCGGCTCGGCTCGGTTCAGCCGGAGCACAGCCCGGCCCCGTTCTGCCCGTCCCGGTGCACGGGGCCATGGCCCAGCCCGGCTCGGTTCGGCCCCGCTGCTGAGCCAGCCAGGGGGTCCCCAATCCCGAACCAAACAAAGCAAATCCCGGGACCGGCGGGCGGGGAAGGAGCGACCCCCCCGCAGCATCCCCCGGGGCTGTGTCCGACCCCCGCTCCCCGCTCCCCGCTCCCGCCGTGCCCTGGCAGCAGAGTCCCGTTCCCTGCTCCCCGCGGCTCCTCTCCCGGGAGAACGGACGGACACGGCTCATTCCAAGCTCCCAGGAGCGAGAATTCGGCGAGTCCGCCCCGCGGGCACCTCCACGCGCTGGTTTTGGAGAAGACGTGACCCAGCCGGTGTCCAGCGGGAAGTTCGCATCCTCCCCAGGGCGGCACTTCAAACCCTCTGGAAAACTGGCTCTGCAATCCCGTATGGAATGGGGACATCTAGGGGACCCCCCCGGCGGTGCAGCCCCGCGTCCCGGCGGCTTCCCGGAGGGACCGGGCTGTCCCTGCACACCCCGGTGACACCCGCACCGCACGCGTTCTGCCCCAAACCCATGTCCCACCGCCCAGCGGGGGCACAGGAACGCGGAGGGGACTGCACGCCCCATCCTGAAGGTAATTCCAGCAAAACTCAGCACGGGCTCCCTCTGTGAGAACATCTGATCTTAGCGATGTCTTACAAGCTCCCGGACACATCATTCCCTAAAACATCAGGCTGATTTGTCATCTTCCTCGTCCTTGCTGTTAAAAAATATACTGACAGACTATTTCCAGCTCCTGAAAATCCTGGAGGTTGATTGAAAGAATCACCTGAGCAGTGAATGCTCCTAAAAACGAGATTGGCATTAATGCTCTGAAATGACAGCCCCTGTGTGATGTTTTGGGAAGGGATGCACAGGACTCTGCATCACCTGGGATTTAAAACCAGGCATCGGTGACATTACAAATGCTGCACTTCGGATGTTCCAACAACGGCAGCGCTCTGTAATGTTAATTAACCAGCAGCTTGGTTAATTCAGGGGCTTGGCAATTCCCCAGAAAGCTTTCAGGCACAGCTCTGTGTCCTCCCTGCTCTGTGGTGCCCTGGCTGCTCTGGGAGGTGACAGCGGCCTGGCTGCTCCTGAAGGGTGTGAGGCTCAGGGGAGCTGGCAGAGCCACCACGATCCATTTCAGCTCTGCTTGAGGATCCTCCTTCCCCCTGCCACCGCCTCCTCCCCTGTTTGTGACACAAAGCTCCAGGAGCCTCCAACCCATTTGAATTTATGTCATTCCTGTCCCCTGTGTCCCAGCACAGTGCGAAACCCCCAGGCCAGGCTGTCCAAACACCGTAACCAGCTCCTGGCACAAGGAGCACGAAATCCACGTAGGAAAACCCTGGCCAGCGATGCAGGAGATCCTCCCAGCTGTGCAGGATGCCAGGGACATGGGGCTAGAGGGGATTTCTGGCTCACTGGAGCTCATTCCTGAGTACTGCACATGCAATCCTTTCCAAAACCCAGCCATGCTCCGTGTTAAGAAGCGTTATTTTGGGTTTCTTGCCAAGAGTCCTCCACATGAGGCCTTTTGCAACCCCTCACCCACTGGTTCCGTGCCTCCCCACCTCACACGGGCAGTTCTGCAGTCCTTTAAGATGTTTTTGTGAGCCCCCCTTGGTGCTCCAGCTCGAATGATCCCTCTTCCCACAGGTTTCCCCCACTGGAAAAGATTTAAGGAGAGCGGAATCATCCCAGGCTGCAGATTTTATTTTTTTTTTAGCACGGGCAGTTTGTGCTCTGTGTTCGCACTTTGGGAAGTTTGACTGAAATTTTGCAGCTGCTTCGGCTCTTCCTCTGCACTGCACTGGAGGAGATTAAAGAGGACTGAAAAGAATTGTTAAAAGTGACACCTTCAAAAGAAAAACATGGGGTTTTTTTACCAGTGTTTCTGGCTTGTTGGAAAAGTCTTTTTTTTTTTCTCCTTCACTGATAGGGCGAGAAGGAAGAAGAGAAAACAGGAAAAGAAGACAGGCAGACAGCAATGAGCACTGTCACATTTTCTCTGTGCAGAAATCACACGTGGCTCTCTCATAAATCACCTTATTTTTACTGCCTATGAATTCTGAGCAGCAGCTCCTGTCTGTTGCCGGGTGTTAATTGCCTGTGCAGCCTGACTGGGAGCAGTGGGCATTTCAAATGAAATAAATCCTGCTAATTATTGCTCTCAGAGTCGTGCAGGCGATGCCTGAGAGCTCCCTGCTCTCCTGAGGCATGTTTGATTGCTTTCTCCGGGATGGGACCCACCTGAAAAAGGATCAGATCCTGCTGCTCTTCGAGCCACTGGGCTGAAATGCTGTGGGGAGGGAGAGGGCTGGTAAGGCCAGGATTACCCCTAAAGCTCAGCTTTGATGTTGGGCATGACCTGCAGCTCTGCTCTGGAGCAGGAGCCCGGTCCAGGGTCAGTATTGGTGGGATTTGGGGAGGAAGGGGAGAAATCAACCATGGACATGGGAGGGGTGGCAAAGGAACTCTCAAAGGAGGATGTGGAGCTGCTGGAGCCAGTCCAGAGCAGGCACCAGGGGATCCCAGGGATGGAGCAGCTCTGCTGGGAGGAAAGGCTGGGAGAGCTGGGATTGTTCAGCCTGGAGAGGAGAAGCTTTGGAGTGACCTCAGGGTCTGAAGGAGCCACAGGAAAGATGGAGAGAGACAATTTCCAAGGGATGGAGGGACAGGACAAGGGGGAATGGATTCAAACTTGCAGGGAGCGGGTTTAGATGGGATATTGGGAAGGAATCCTTCCCTGTGAGGGTGGGCAGGCCCTGGCACAGGGTGCCCAGAGAAGCTGTGGCTGCCCTTGGATCCCTGGCAGTGTCCAAGGCCAGGTTGGACAGGGCTTGGAGCAGCCTGGGACAGTGAGAGGTGTCCCTGCCCATGGCAAAGGGATTGGAACAAGATGATCTTTAAGGTCCCTTCCACCCAAACCATTCCGTGACTCTGACAGCAGCTTTGGAGCCTGCCTGCTGTCGGTCGCTGTCCCAGCACATCCCAAACCCAGCAGCAGCAGCTGGGTGGCTCCACGGCAGGAAGCAGCAGGATTCTGGCATTTCCTGCGGCTGGGAGAAGCGGGAGGTCCCCTTCATTGTCTGGATGTGAGCACTGCTCGGTGCTCCACGTGTTCTTTCCAAGCAGGAAATCAGTGCTCATCGTCTGTTCTTAAACCCTCCTGCCCCGAACAGAGCATCCCCACCTGCTCCAGGGGCACGAGGAGCTGAGGGAGATCACTGCACTTGCTCCTCCCTTCTGCTGCCAGGTCCCTGGGTTGTTGTTTTTATGGATAATTCTCCTTTTTGTCCAACCAGAGTCTCCTCCATTATTTGTTGGAGGTGGTTGTACCTCAGCCCTGCAGGTTTGCAGCCCCTGCCCCGTGTGGTTTTTAGCCCAGGGAGGTACCAAAGCCTCCATCCTCTGTACCGTTCTAAAGCCCTCCCAGTATTTTCCTGGAATGAGGTTTTTCAGCCCCAAATTGTGTCGATCGCGTCCTTTCAGGGCTGCCCGGTTAAAAGGCCACGTTCAGCAGGGGCTGTGCCCCAGCTGTCAGGGCTCCTCCCGCTCCCCCGGCCTCTGCAGAATCCAGATGTTGTGAATCACTCCAACATCTGCAGCTCGTTTCACAGGGCAGAGCAGCAGCCGTGTGCCAGGGAGGTGCCCTGGGAGCCGGGAACATGTCCGGGATGAGCCCCAGGCCATCAGCTGGGGTCGATTTCTCCCGAGTCAATCGGGAAACTCCGTTGGAAATAGGGAGGAGAGCCTGGATTTGGGGTCTTTCTCTGGAATAACTCATTGTAAGGTGGGATCTATCTCCTCTCCAAAATTAGCAGCTGAACTGCAGGGAATCCTAAATGTCTGCAGTCTCCTGCATGGACAAAAAACAACACCAAAAAAGAGAGGACGGGAGGGATCCCGGAGAGCCTCCCAGCAGGAGCAGCCCGCTCCCAGCACGCTCCCGGGAATCCTTTACCCAGGAACAACGCGGCCTCGCCTCTCTGACCCGCTGGGCTCGGCTCCCACCCGCCACGGAGCGGCACCGATTTCCGGAGTGAAGAAATCCCAGAGCTGCAGCCCGGCAGTTCCCTGGGGTTTTCCTCCAGGATGAGGAGGGATTGATGCAGCTGCGCTTCAGCCCCACAGCATCCCCGGGACTGATGCTGCTGTCACCTCCTCGCTGAACTGCCCCTCTCCGGTCCCCTGCTCCTCCCAGCGCTGCCCCCGGAGCCAGACTGGTGTGACTGGGACACACTGGGCTCTCCCCGAGGCTCTGGTCACTCCCAGGGGCAGCTCCTGCTCCACATCCCCCCGAATCCCAGCCCCACAACAGGAAACGCCGTGGGCTTCGTTAACGAGCCCACCTAATTAAGGCCATGTGGAGAGAAGGGAAGAGAGGCAGTTTTGTCTCCTTTGCTAAATATTGGCTGTTCACCAAATTATTTATTGCCTCTCTCACCTCACCCACAGCCCAGGACACCACGGAGCCCCCTCCAAACGCTGCCACTGGAGTTTCCCTGGGGAAGCGGGATGGCTGCAGCACGAGGGATTAATTAAATCAGAAAATCCCAGCCTCCAAGGGCCTCCCCTGGCCTTCCACGGAGGGTGGGATCCCCCAGCTGCTCCGAGCCTGGGCTTGGAGCAACCTGGGATAGTGGAAAATGTCCCTGCCCGTGGAAAAGGTTTGGAGGAAGATGGTCTTTGAGGTCCCTTCCGACCCAAAGCATCCAGCGATTCCATGGAATGGCTGCACACAAAGCTTGGCACCTTTTATTTTCCGTGTATCTATTGAAAAAGGGGATATGGATGAATGTGAGACGTTATATGTACACACTCCCGTATGAAAGGAATGAAAATTGTGTGGTTTGACATCTGTAAGGGGAAACATTTCCAGGAAAATCACACCCTTGGTTGTTTGTAACTCACATCCCAAATTCTACGGTGAAATCACCCAAACTTCCTGCATTTTATTTTTTTAAAAATGGAAATATTTAGCTGTGGCCTACAAAGAATTACTCCTGCTCCTCTGATACCTCTGCTAGTTAATCAAGACTATAAAAGTGGTGACCTGAATTAAGACAAAGTGTCAGGGAATGTAATTACAGGACAATTACCCAGATCCATTATTTTTGTTCAGCAAGGAGCTGATCCAGAGGCAGGCACAAACCCACCCTGGGTGTCTGAGTGCAGCTCCAGGCCCTGCATTCTCCACGGATTTCACACCTTGTCTGCAAGATAAAACATGGTCACAGCCCCAAATTCAAATTAAAATGGGTCCCTCAAGGGTAGCAGAGGTAATGGAGGAAGTGGAGAATTCCAGCTCCCAACCAAAAGCCCCACTGAGGTAATTTAAGGAGGAAAAAGAACACTGAGTGGATTTCTTAAGGCATGGCACAGCCAGGATTATTTTTATTTTTTAAATAAAGTGCAGGGGAAGAAAAAGTTTCTTTTGGTTTTGTTTTGTTTGAAATAGAGGAAATTTGCACAGTGTTTCCAGTGGAAATTCAGGGTGGTTTGCTCTCAGCAGTAAAAGATCTTCCCTAGGATAAAAAAAATTAAAAACCACGTAATTGATCAGTCTGGAGACAATCTGTGAAATAAAGTACCAGATAAAAATCCATGAAGCAGTTTGGAAGTTACTCGGTGTTCCAAGCAGGATGAAATTGGGATTCTGGAATTCTTCCCTGAGCAGGGAGGGGAATAATATTAAAAAAGCCTTTTTTACACAAATACTTGATTCTAAAAGTGTTCCTAAAACTTGGAGGGGAAAGAAACAGCCCCAGGCCTGGAATCCCCCCATGCTGGGTGTCTCCTGGGTCCATCCCACGGAATGGGAATGTCAATCCCACGGCACAGACAAACACACAGGCCAGAGTTTTACCATAAAAATGAAGGTATTTATTCAAGAAGTACAAATTTGATGGTACCAGCCATCTTTGAAAGCCATTCCCATGAGGCAGAGAGGACACAGAGCCGAGTCCCTTGCTCAGAGCACACGGAAGCAAAGTGTCCCCAAGTGTCACCGACGCCGTCATTCCTCAAATCCACCTCTTTTGAAACATTCCCTGGACTTGAGAGGCACAAATAGGGGTTTTTTAAGCCAAGACCAGTTTGTTGTTTTAATAAAGCCACCAGCTCCAATTTCTTTTGTTTTCAATTGCCTTAAATTGTCTCCAGCCTTTGGAGCGGATTCCGATTTCCTAAAGGAAAACAAAACAGGGATTTGGGAGTGAGCAGGTGCAGAATTTTCTGGAGCTCAAGATGAAGGGAAGGTTTTAAGGCAGGAGTCAGGATTTGAAGTTGTCTCTTTGCCCCGTGGCTCTGACTGAATGCTCTTCATGTGGAAAATGGACAAATCCAGAGTTCCTCTGGAGCGACCCTCGGAGCGTGGCCCTGCTCGGAGGGTCGGGACACGATTTTCCAAGGAAAATCCAGCAGACACGTTGGTTAAAAGTCTCAAAGTCCACTTTAAGGAGCGTGTTGGTTAAAACATCTCATTTTCCAGCTGGTGTAGGCTCAGTGAAGTGTCTCCCTTGGGAAGGAGAGCTCCAACCCCATCCCTACGGAGGATCCACGCGGATGGAATCCGGGAGAGGAGAGGCACCTGCAGGACACAGCAATCCCAAACAATTCCTGGGAAGTGCTGGAGCAGACTTGTGTCTCCATCAGGAACCACCAGAAGTGTTTGTGGCTGCAGAGGGAACAGCAGGACATTGGTCATTTGGGGAGGAACCACAGATGTGGATGTGCCGGGAAATCCAACTCCGGGGCTTCCCAGGGAACCTGCAGGGCAGCCACCAACACCCAGTGGGGTTGGAGCAGGTTTTGCTGCTTTCCAAGGAATTTGAAGAGTGGACACAGCTCATCCCCACACCCAAAGCAGGGGTTGTTTTTTTTTTAAAACACCATTCTCAAACACTTCTAATCCAGAAAAAGTCCAAGCTGTCCCAGAGCTTCCAGCCACGATCCAGGAGGGATTGGATTACAGGGAAGGGCAAAGGCAAAAAAAAACATCCAAGCCTCTTCTTCTAACAGAGCCTACTTTCACTTCAAAGTGACAGGATCTAAGCAGCACAGGGAAAAAGCCAAAAAAAAAGAGAAAAATTCCTTTTTTTTAAAAATGTAAACATTCTCTGCATAAGGTGCAGGGTCTCGGATGTCTGTACAGGAACATGGAAAAGTTTGGGAAAGAGAGCTCCAGAGCCAGGAATGCAGCTGCCCCTTCCACTTCTGAAGCATCACAGACACGGAGAAACGTTCAGCATTCACTTTGTCAACACCTACACAGCAAAAAATGCTCCCAGAACTCCGTGGCTAAAAGCATCCCAGCATTGTAACAAAGAGTATTTCTGTATTTTTAATACTTTTCAGAAAAGGAGTTTACATTATTTACTAGCAATGGATATACAGGCAGAAGCACATCACACTACAGCAATATTTTATCGAGTTATCAACTGACCTTCACCAAACATTATGCACAGTTTGCTCCCAAGGTTCGCTCTTTCCTCTCCTCCCCAAAGCAACTTTCTGTGCAAGGCAAAGAAAAGCTGGGGTTGGTTTGGTTGCTCCCGGGCTGAGGTTTTTTGGTGTTGTTACACCCCAAATTTAGGGTGTTTATTAAAAACCCACCTTATTACACCACCAACTCGCACCATTTCATTTCCCAAAATATTCCCCAGCTCCAGAGAAGCAAAGGCTTTCTGAAAATGTAGCCCAAGCCGTGTTTTGTGCAGAGGACCCCCAAAACTGTGATGCACCAAGGCAGGCAGGGACATCTGGGGGGGCTCTGAAGGAGCAGCCGTCACTTGGGTGGGGAATGAAACCCTGAGCATCCTCCTGCAGTGCCCCAAATGCACCTGCAGCACACCTGGGGCTTTTTTTGGGGCTCCCTGGCCTCGGCAGGCTCTGGGTGTTTGTGCCTCTCTGCCCTTGGAGCTGTTCAGGAGTGTGACGTTCATTGGGTCGTCACTGCTGGCTCAGGCAGAGGTGACAAGAAAGAGTAGAAAAATCTGAGCTGTGTCAAACAGAGCTGCCGCTGACAGGGTAAAAAAGGTGCTCCTGGCATCAGCTCCCAGGCAGAGCTGAGCAGGAATGGCACAGAGGGCTGAGGGGGGGAGTTTAAAAAGCCCACATTGATTCCTCCTCTCTGGTCTGTGTGGTGTGCGTTAAAATCCTGTCACATCATTGATACCCCGGGCTCTGAGGGTGGGGACAGCACCCCGAGGGCCAAAACCCAGCCAGGCCATGCTGCCAGCACCCTCCTGCTGCAATCCAGGGGTTATCCATCCTCCCCTGGGGTTATCCATGCTCTCCTGGGGCTGATCCATCCTTCCCTGGGGTTATCCATCCTCCCCTGGGGTTATCCATGCTCTCCTGGGGCTGATCCATCCTTCCCTGGGGTTATCCATCCTTCCCTGGGGTTATCCATGCTCTCCTGGGGCTGATCCATCCTCCCCTGGGGTTATCCATCCTCCCCTGGGGTTATCCATGCTCCCCTGGGGCTGATCCATGCTCTCTGAGCAGCCACCAGGCCCCACTGGAGAGCTCCTGGTTGGTGCCACTTCAGCCAGGCCCTGCACTCAGGGGACATCCCCTCTGCCCCCAAACTCATCCCACACTCCCAGCCTGCTCCCCTGCTCTGGAATCTGCACCAAAGCCCAACTTTTAGGGCGAACTCAAGGCCTTTGAGACACAAATGTTCTCTCAGTGATGTCGCAGCCTCCAGTTCTGTATGTGGCCCTGTCAGCCGTGTGCCTTTACAGCTTGTTACTGATATTTTTTAAGAGATATTTTGAAATTTTAAATTCTTTCCTAATAGAAATCTTGTAAAATTGTGTTTCTGCAGGGTTATGCGCTCAGTACTGCTGTCACTTTATACAGAGAGGGTCAAAGTCTTCACTGTCACCTCTAAAAGCACTTTACCATCGAGTTCTTTCAGGTTCTGATATGTGATTAAGGAGGGGGGAGGCTGGTAAAGAGAATTTTCATGAACAAAGTCTCTGTTCTACTCAGAACCAACTCACAGCGTGGCCTTCAGAGCATCCCCTTTTCTCCTTGCCACCAGAGCAATTCATATAAAACACGATTATCTGTAACAGTGCCACAAAACAGAGCCTTTTCCAGCTCAGGGAAAGGAGGAGCAATCCCAGCTCCTACATCTCAAAACCAGCGCCTGGTGACAATTGCCTGAATGAAAAGAGAAGAAAAAACTTCCAAAAAAAAAAAA